>JADLZK010001039.1:0-102506 GCA_015847255.1 Hyparrhenia diplandra
AAGGTTGTCATCAATTAGCCAAAACTAATTGATTATAGGATTTATGGGAGTGGACGGGATGATATCCATTGAGGCAAAGGATTTATGGGATGTAACTTTCTCCGGGTTCCTGACTTGAGCCCTTCCCTCGAGCTTTCATCATGATTGTTTTCCCCATCTTCTTGGACCCTCCTTGGGGGGGATCCTTTCCACAAGCCCCACTTCGCTTTCCTCTTCTCAGATTTTTGTTGATGTCTTTGTCCACCCTTCAAGAATATCTTCAAGTTTGTCATGTGTTGTTCCTAAGTCAGCTAATGCCCATGTTTCTTCAATAGTCTACTCCTTCTCATCTACATCCCCGGTAAATAATATTCATCATCAGAGTCATCTAGCTCCATCCTCTTTAGTAATTGAGAGCATTCCTCTGATACCCCCATCCCTTGCCAATCTCCCGAATTCCTCCCATTTTAGAATGTTGAGATTCATCATTGATTAGACTAAGTAACTTGTTCCCCACCATCTTGCAACTGCGTGTTGAGACCAGCTGTGGCTTCGGGAGTCATGAAAAAGTTACTCTCATAGCTATTCGACCCATCTCCTTGCTCATATCCATTCAATCAGCGCAGGCCTGTTCTTCTCCTGAGTGTTGATGCTAGTATTTCCTTTTGGAATCAATTCCTTTTCTCGCCTCCATCAAGTGCAACTCCTCATTCAAATGAGGGGTTGTTTCTTTACAACCGTGATAACTCGCCTACACGTGACTAACTTTACTCTTAGGTTGTAAGAGATCATTAGTCTTAAGACCTAGGGGCACATAGTCAATTCCTTTCTCCTCAGTTACTAGTAGCTTCTTGTCCATGGACTTCATCAAGGATATCATCGAGGCGGTCGATCCACCTCCTCCTTTGGTAGAGACTACTCAAGTAGCAGAGAGTTTTAGAACCCCCTACCCACTGATCTTGTTTGTTGGGGTTTTAGTAGAGCTTCCCAACTAAAATTATGTTCGGTGGGGTTTCTCTACACCCTCAGGTTCATCGTCAAGATCATCAGTTTCTTCATCATTATCATTATCATCCTTTCCATCACCATCATTTCCATTATCTGCTCCACCCCCATGTTCAGTATTACCTTCTCTTCCCTCCACCTCAATGGATATCACAAAGATCTCTTGGTCCATTTCAAACAGCCTCGTAGTGGGAATTTTCATAGTATCCTTGCAAGCAATTCTAATTCTTGCATGTTCAAAGAAGGATTTGAACACCGATGGCCAGTCCACCTCAAGCAGTAAGCCAAGACTTGAAGCAACTTGAGCAAATGTCTTCCAGTGGTAAAACTTTGGTGGAACCCCAGTCATCTTAATCTAGACCTCCTGTAAAACACTAAAAGGCTGCAGCTCACCCTTTCATTCCAGAACCTCAACTTGAACCCCCGCTTTTTCTCAGATTGAAAGATGGGTAGTTTTTAATATCAAGAACCCTCTTGTTTGGTGGAAATCTTACTAAGAATTTCCAGTCTCCATCTCTTATCCGCCATGGACACTTTTTGCTATATATATCCGCCAATTCCTTCTCAAGTTCCACCTTGGATATGTTACTTGTCATGATTCGACTATTCCACAATTATCCATGTTTAGCCATTTGGTAGCTTCCACAATAGGCACCTCAAGATGGTAGAAGCCCGACCCCTAACTAGCACTACCCAAGTAAGCTGCATTAGGATGATCATCACTCCAATGTGGACAGTCATTCATGTGGTGCCCCGCAATCGCGAAGATGAAGCAGATCTTTGGCTTAGGGCAATTTCCAACAAAGTGCCCAGAGTCTCCACGGTTGTAACAGATCATATGCCTATACCGCGGATCAATCACAAATGGAGGGATCTCAACATCAGTACCTTGAGCCCTGCCATGCTGGGGACCTCTTCTCTGTTGTTGCCGTGGTTGCTGATGCCGCGGCAACGCTTGATTGTTGCGTGGTTGAGGATGCTGTTGACGGGGAGGTGGCAGTGGAGGAGGTTGACGCGGTGGAGGGATAGCCCTCTGCCCCTGGCGCTGCTCATGCCATCCTGCCTGGTTAGGCCTCTCCTACCCCTGCAAACCCGCCTGGTTGGGAGGTCTCGCCTGAGGGGGAGGACACGTGGTCCGCGCAGGCAGCTCAGGCTGCCAGATCCATCTTCCTCCTTCGGCCATGGACCTCTTGAGAACGTTGGCGTAGGTGTCGCGTCCTTCACCCTTCCTCCAGACCTCGGCGAAACTCACGTTCACCGGCGGCTGGTCGAAGCGATCCGATCGACTAACTGGAAATAGATCTTCAGCGGTGAAACTCTTCTTCTGCAGCAGTTCCTTCCGGATCCAGAACAACCGGGTGGAGGATTTGGGATTTGCTGTGTCTAGAACCCTAGGGAATCGGGGTGGCGGCGCGGGGGAGTCGACCGCCCAGAGCTGGCTGAAAAATTCAACGATGGTTGCACCCTCCTCCACACCTTCGCACTTCTGCCGACAACCCTAACTTCATTGGACGCTTCTACCCTCGTTACACTATCTGGTGGGGCGCGGCGCTTTCTCCTCTGACGGGCGGACCCGCCATGGGGCCTCGTCGTCAGCCATGGCGGGTGCGGCCATGGGGGAGGGTCGGGAGCGTGGGTCTGACACGCTGGGGAAGACGACATCCTAATCCTTATATTAGACACGAGTTTGATGAATATAATGTTGACTGTTGAGTAAGTAACACAATAATATCATAAATATGCAGAGCTAGCTACTGCCAACCAAACGGATCGTGAACACCTGCAAAGCTAAGTACAGGTTGACGGCCATGAACCGTGTTGATTAATTAATACAGGTTGACGGCCATGAACCGTGTTGATTAATTAATACAGTCAAGTGCATCTGTTTTAAGCTGTACCGTTAGAGCCGGTGATTCTTATAGTGTGCTTGCTTCTCGCGTTCTATGGCAGCTCACCAACGAAGCGTCAAGCCGTGTAACGAACTCCTTCTTTCGTTAAAGCAATACACGCATACGCGTGATTTTGAAAAAAAAAAAAAAACTGCTCGCATAAACATTATATATGCATGGATGTCTGGGCAAGGTGGAAACGAGCTGAGCTCGCTACAAACTGAAACTGAACCCACCCGTATCTGAATGAGGGGAACTGTTCAGAGATTCATTTAAGTACTGGTATACTACCATAATAAATGCATGTACTGTATACGTAGTACTACTCTGTCCCGCGCCGTTCATTCATTTATTTATTATGTTCCACCCGTATCTGAGGGAAACTGTTCAACTTTTATGTCCAGTTTCTCCCTCCTGAAAAGGATAATCTTTTGACTTTTTAGACTTTGTGTTTTGACCATCCGTCTTATTTAAAAAAATGTATGCAAATTGTAAAATAAATAAATCATTAGTAAAGTATATTGATTGATAAAATAAGTCATAGAAAAATAAATGATATTTGTATAAATTTTTTTGAATAAGACGGATGGTCAAACACGAAGTCTAAAATTACATCTTTTTTTTTAGGATGGAGGTAGTACAAGCTAGAAGAAGCTGGGTTCCCTACAGCTTTCCAGATTTTTGGAATGTAGGTCCCTGGAAAAAATTGAAAACCGATGAACACGAGCAACAACGCTGGAACCTCTGCTCGCGGCCTTGCGCACCTCCCGCTCAGCCCCCGCCGCGCGGGTGACGCCATTGCCGCCGCCCCACGCCGCCTCGAGTCGCCCGCTGCCGCTGCCCGCCGCCGCCACCGCGCGCTGCTTCACGCCCCTCCCTCGCGTCGCCGCCCGCCGCTTGGCCGCTGGCCAAATTTCTGGCTGAGTGTTGTGTTAGGGTTATGGTTAGGGAGATGGGGAATTGGGGATGGGATGGGAGACGGGGTGGGGGTTTCGATGCGGGAGTCAGGGTGGGCACCGGTGGTGGGCTCCTCACTCCTCAGTGCACTTGGGCTGGAATCGCAAATCGCTGCCTGGATGCGGGGTTGTTCGGTTTGTTCAGTGTTCGGTTCAGTTCAACCCGTAAAACCGGCCGAAGCCGAAAACCGAACTTTCTAAATCTAAAACCGACACCGAACCGAAAAACCAAAATCGACATTTCGGGTCGGTTTTTTCGGTTCGGTGATTGGTTTTCGGTTAAAAGTGTCCAGGTGAGATTCTAAAAGCTTCTATAATTTTGGTGAGTCCAAACCCTGTTGTAAAAAAAAATGTTGCAAAAATAGAGATGCTCTTCTTATTATCATCTCTGTATCGATAATCCGAAAAAATTACAATCAGCTGGAAACGCGTTGTCCCTGCTGAGCAGGGACAGGTATTCAGGGATTGCCAGGCCGAAAAAAGCGTTCCCCGTGATTAAACGCTGCACAGTTTTTTTGGCGAAGAAAGTACTGCAGAGCTGCGATGGAGCATGCCAGCCCACAGAGCAAGGAACTATCTAGGAAATGCCCGCGGGTTGTGGCCCATGCACCTAATAACTCTAATAACAGTCGCCTTTCACACACGCTTTCTTCACTGCCGGCTACTGACCTTCCCCATGTGATCTGACACCCTTCATGAAACAAAATTGCAGTGACCAAATGCAAAAAAAAAGGAAAAAAAAAAAAAGCTCGGTTGGTCAGCTCGAACATTCAGCGCGGTTCGATCCCTGGATAACGTCTCGCGGTCTGCGAACATTCAGCGCGGTTCGATCCCTGGATCCGTGCTTACCTCACCGGGGTTTTCCCCATGCGAGTGAATTATCACTCCAAGAGACTCTGCCCCTCCTGTACAATCCTCTGAAACTCAACTCACTCTGCCACCTTATTTTGCCGTTTAAGTTCTAGCTGCCAGGAGAAACAAATGTAACTAACAGCAACCAAAGCAAGAATCTGCATGATTCGCAGTGTAAATTGAAGGAAAAAAAAAATAAACTACTGAAATGATGGCCAAATGCCAATATGAGTTCCTAATTCAATAGTCCATTTTTTTTCATTGAAAATGCATGGCAGATTAAGCCCTTATGTTCAGTGCTGAGAACTGGGGCAAGATGGCAAGAACATTCTCGGCATCATTTCGCAGATACTGATCATAGTGTTTCAACATGACTCATAGGCTTGTACGGATATACAAAACCTACTGAATGAACTTCCCTTTAACTACAGCAAGCAATTGAATCTCTCAAAATGCAGTATTTACAACAATGGCGGAGTACCAGCACGGTTTCCCCGACCATTCATCATTACATACAGGCTACGGTAAACGAAAATGGCATCTGCCTGGAAGAATGGTACACAAATAGTTTGCCATTCTTCCTCTTCCGAGGTTCTGCTAAGAAGGATGTACCGTTTTAATATCGTCAGATTTCCAGACGACGTCTTTTTAAAGTCTTGGAAAGGTTCTTGTAGAACTGCAGAGAATTTAGAGATTACACATGTAAGTACACACTGTTCAAACAAAAGATGCTGAAAGAACAAAACAAACTATGAATTGCAGTGACTTCGTGAAATCAAATTAGTTGTGACTAGACAAGCAGATGGAAGGGATTAATCAGTTTGTTCAGCTTCTGAACATGAGTACAGTAGCTTGTTCAGATGAACTAATACATATATTTCTTTATTGGCATGATCTTTTGCATGCCTCATAGTTACCTTATGAAATTCCAGAGTGTCACCTTTTGCTTTTCGGACTTCTACCATGTGAAGAGAGGGTGCAACCTGTAGTATCTGAATCAATATGCATATAAATGTTAGGCAGAAGACGTTCACAAAAAGAAGATTGCAGTTAAGGAAAACAATTAAGCTTTACCTCAGTAGCAACATTGAGGTTTCCCTTCCTCCCTGCCTTTACCTTTTCGAGCCTCAACTGATCACACAATGAAAAGAGAAGTTTTAGCATGCAGAAAGATATATTTAAAGTTTGTATTCGTTTTGAGAAGTCATGCCTAAAGGAAAATATTCAAATAATAAGTTATTAGAGTTACGTGTAGGTACCTTGTAATTTTTCTTCTGAACATCAAATCCTAGAGGTTTTGCAGCTTCCTCAATCTTGCGGACAATTTCTTTGGGAGGACATTTTGATGTAAACCTTGTTTCTCTTTTGAACTCCTGCAGATACAGTGATTAAAAAATAGAGTAGAGACTACATAATTGTAAGGTTGTAAAATCATGATGACCATGATGGAAAATCCTAAATTGAGAAAAAAAAATTGTAAGTACTGTTGGAACTAGCGTTATAACCACATAGGCATCTAGAACTAGAATTAGCTTGCAACATCCTTTGTAATTGTGTAATTGACTATTACTGGCATAGTTCAAAGGAAACCTAGTGCATACCACACCGCAGGCAATGTCCTTAGAAATTCTAGGTTACTACAGAGCACTCAGGAACATCCTTTACCTGTTCTGAATCAAATAAGTTTCCAAGGTTTAGACCAGCTGACATTGAAATCAGTTCGAATGCATTCAGAGCTACTGGTTCTTCTTCTTTCTTTTCTGTCACATGGTGCTCCTGAATGATGGTAAATAACAGTTGTAAAACTAGTTGGTAAGTACAATCTTTGACATTATGCATGAGAAGGAAAACAAAATGCACCATTTACTCACTTCTGAATCATTGAAGACAGCATCCACATCATCCAACGTGGTGTCATATTTTTCATCAAACTCGGGGCGCTTGTAGCCCTTTTTGAACCACTCATCCTCTAATATTTCTGGGATTGTTATTCTCTGCCATGGTTTACCAAAATGTGAGTTTAATCCCAATAGTAAGATAAAATTATGGAGGCTCATTCATTTTGAAAAAAGACTCAGGCTCAGCACATTCTCAACCCTATCCTTGACTGGAAGTTGCAAATTTGCAATTTTTTATTGACACAATTTTGAGATATGTGCATTGCCAAACTGCCTATACTTTTTCTCTAATAGAAAACTGATGTACATCAGGAACAGTGGCTGCATACTCGAATGTACATTAGGAACTTCTAAAATTTGTGTTAATTTGAGTTACATGACAAATGCTGGATTGATGGGAATACCATTTAATACCAGATATTGGCAGCATCAGGTGATTTATGAGCCTACTGTGGATACATTATTATGAATGGTTATCTTAGGATTGTTTAACTAGTATTTTTATTTTCATGCAGTTTTTGTGCTGTGGCATACCGTCATTGGATTTGGATCAAGGATTCTTGTTAACAACCTCTTGGCAGGAAAAGATGTCCATGGTGGAAATGTAAATTCTGCATTTGATATCTGCCAGGAAAAAAGGGTAAAGTCAAATAAGCATGAATAAGAAAGACTGCAGAAGTGATCTAAAAGCCATGAAATTCTCACTTTTCTTATACAAAGTCATGAGATTAGAGTCCTCAAATGGCAGATACCCTGCTAGCAGAACAAACAGGATAACTCCACATGACCACAGATCAGCCATTGCACCATCATAGCCTTGATCTTCAAGGACCTATAATGAAGTTGATATAGATATTTAAATAACAATAATCTCCATAATATGCATTGTTGGTTCATTTTATATACTTTTTGGCATTACCTCTGGTGCAACATAGTTTGGAGTCCCACAAGTCGTGTGCAGTAGTCCATCATCCTGAACAAGATAAAAGAGACAAGAAACATGCTTAAAAATATGTTTGACGGATCTGAAGATTTTCAAGCTTGAAGGGCTATGGTTATTTGTTGAGCAAAACATGTGAATCTCTACCCTAATTAGTAATTACTCAAGTATCATTGGTAACTTGGAGGAATACAAGTAAGAAGTCGTTACCTTCATCTGCTGAGATAGCGCACTGAGCCCAAAGTCAGAGACTTTCAGGTTTCCATATGAATCAAGCAGTAAATTTTCAGGCTGCAAGTATCATAGTTTAGATTCTGACTAGAGCTCTCAATTGCATGAAAACACACACACACACACACAGAGAGAAAGAGAAATTGAGCTCACTTTTAAATCCCTGTGGTACACACCCCTGCTATGACAATAATCAACTGCATTGATTAATTGTTGGAAGTACCTCCTAGCCTCATCTTCCCTCATCCGACCATGGTTAACCTTTACAATGAAGAATCCATTTAATTAATGAAAATCTGTTGCTGTTGGTGATACATTGAACTCTGGGCATGGCAACAGTAAGGTAGTGGGTATAGCAGAAACTACATCAACTGTAATGGGCAATGTGCATGTCACTTACAATTGTGTCAAAGAGCTCGCCACCAGTAGCAAATTCTAACACAATGTAGATTTTTGTTTTACTTCCCATCACCTGCAAATTAATGAAAAGCATCAATTTCACATCCTCCCAGTGAAAAGAAAATGTGCGCACAAAATGTCTATTCTAGGAAATATTCTGACTATTCTTTTTCTGATCAACGAGGTACCTCGTATATGCGGACGACATTAGGGTGCTTGATCAACTTCATTGTCGAGATTTCCCGCTTAATCTGTGTACAATGAACAATGTAAACATTTCACCACTAAGGAACTGCTGAACAAAGTTGCTAAGCCCATAGTAGACTAGTCAAAAGCAGAGACACTACAGAGGGGACAGAGACAGACCCCCACAATCAACTAGATGTGAAACACCACCAAACTTTAGAAAGAAAACACAGCAATAATTCAAAGTACGTGACCGAAAGCGACCTGACCTGCTCAACCATCTTGTGCTTGAGTACCTTCTCCTTATCTAGGATTTTGATGGCTACGGCCTCGCCGGTCACCGTGTCCCTCGCGAACCTGACCTTTGCGAATGTGCCCTCACCTATGGTGCGGCCGAGCTCATACTTGCCCACACGTCTCTTCACCTTGGTTGTACTCATTCCCTGCCTTCTCACCCAATGTGGAACGGAACACCTAGGAGATCGATCAGGAATCTTCTACGCTTGGTCCTGCGGTTTCACTGTCCTGCGTAGAAAAAAAAAATTCAACCAGATCGTTACAGGCTTAGTGTAAGCTGACGGTGAAAAAGATGGCAGCA
The DNA here is from genome assembly GCA_015847255.1 of Hyparrhenia diplandra. Lineage (NCBI taxonomy): Eukaryota > Viridiplantae > Streptophyta > Magnoliopsida > Poales > Poaceae > Hyparrhenia > Hyparrhenia diplandra. The sequence continues at coordinate 8,934 of JADLZK010001039.1, forward strand.
GGATAGACACGAGTTGAATCAGGATGCGTGATACATTCAGCATTCGCTGCTTGTCGTCTACTCATTCGATGAAACCACGGAAGGACAGTGATATGCAGTAGTCAATTCTTATGTTGGCCTGCAGAACTAGAAGGCGCCCAAATGTGAAAGAAAATCCACGACAGTCGACAGGTGAACAGCCGTCTGTTGAGATTGTTTGTTATTCTTCTCCGGCTCTCCTACTCCCCACAGGAAGCATAAGCACGCAAGTCATAAGGAAAATTGGTGAACAATTCAGTTGATGCAAGGGGCTGCTAAGTACCAAGACAAGATCTCACGAAAGGCTAAGTCTGTTTTTTTTTTTTTTTTTTTTTTTTTTTTTTTTTTTTTTTTTTCGCTCACTGGAATAATCTAGTAATCAATTGGGAGTCAAAGAGAAGTTAGACCATCCTTTGGCTTTAGCTTTGGCTTTGCATCCTTGGGATCTGGACAGAATATTATGTGGCAATATGCCAGTATCATCAGATCAGACATGATAGTATGGGAACCTAAGTGCAGGCAATCCATTGAATTGAATATTCAGTCAGTCATCCCACCCACAAAGGGTAAGATAGCAGGCAAGTAGCATATTCATATCCATATTCCTGTTGGGCTATTCCTACTCCATTCGTACCAACTACCAAGAGTTGGGCAACAACCACCCCCAAGGCCGAAACATGGTCAGCAGGAAAGGGGAAAAAAAATGCATTTTCAGGCTGGGGATTGGGAAGGGAGGTGAAGCAGCAGGAGCAGGATGGACGGATGCAGAAGAAGCTCTGCACTGCAGCAAAAAGGCTAACAACAGCTAGCAGGGGAGGCCCGCCAGATTTGAGATGGTAGAAATCCCTCCCCTTGTTGGTATTGGTATTATGTATATATCAATCAATCCAAAGTCCAAACACGAAAAGAAATCCCCTTTTAGTTAGGCCATGGATGAAACTGGAACTCTGAAAAAAAAGTTAGGAATTCCATTTTTTGTGAATCCAAACACGGAATGGAATTGAATTCAATTGGGGCCGGGAGGGAGGATGAGAATTGAGAGCAACGCAGGGATTAGTTGCAGAGAGGAGAGGGGTGGGCATCAGGGTAAGCGCAGGCAGCTGGATGGGATGGATGGATGGATGAAGAGGAACTTACAGGCAGGTAGGTAGCTGGTGGCGCTGGAGCTCCGGTAGCTGGATTGATGAACTCGAACCAAGTCAAGTGGGAGGAGCAACGCCGATGTCCTCCTCTATCCTGGTGGCGAAAAGGTTCCCCGGAAGCTGCTGCTGCTGCTGGGTGACGCCTCGCCTCTCGGTGGCAGCAGGCAGACAAGCAGATGCTGTCACGGCCTCTCACGGGAGCAGAGGCTGCAGAGCTTGATGGCTGGCCTCTAGAGGATTGTAGTGGCAGCAGCAAGAGGATGGAGATGGAGATGGAGCGAGAGGTGGGAGACGAAGAGGAAGGAATGAATGAATTCCAACTGCAATACATCCACCACCACATGGACTGCTGACACAGAAAATGGACCAGCGTGCCAAGCCTTTCCTGTTGCAGACAATTTGGGAGAAAAAAAAAAAAAAAAAAAAAAGGAGTGGCCTGTGATGTCAGTCAGAGGTGGTGGGCAGGGAAGAGGCGACTGGTACGGAACGGAACGGACGGACGGGTGCCATAGTGCCATCGCGCGCCGTCGTGTTCCGCGTGGCGCACTGTGCGTCCATGCGGCGTGCGGTGAGCTGCATGATTGGTGCGTCGCCGTCGCCGTCGCCGGCGACGGAGGTGGAGGGAGCTTTCGTTTTACTATTATTTATTCACTCGCGACAGCGGAGCGCTGGCCGCTGCTTAATATCTCCGACGGCGACGACGGTGAGGACGACAATAGGGTACGGGTCCGGCCGGCTGGACTGCACGTATGCTGTGGAGTTCAGTCTGCGGCTGCGGGCGTGCTGCTCACCGAGTCGTCGCCGTTGCCAACTCACCGTCGTCGTCGTGCCCGTTTTTGACCGCCGGGGATCTCGAACACGCAGATGCATGGCAATCACAACACTGCTGCAGCAGGGCCAAAGAAAATGCGGAACGGTTTTTTAAGAAAAAAGTGCAAACGAAAAACTGAAATTAGGCTGAAGTCTGAAGAAAAGGAACGAAGTAGGCTGGGGAAAGGGACACTTTTTCTGGTAATAACTGAAATGAACCTAGTTGGGAGGATAAAAAGAGCTTTTTAGGAAAACAAACAAAAAGAAATGAACCTGAAGCTGTGTTGAATCCTAACACTTCAGCGCCCCCAAAAAAAGGCATTTTTTTTTTCTTAATAAAACTGAAATTAGCTTGAAGGAAGAATGGGAAAAGGACTTTTTCTGGTAATAACTGAAATGAACCCGGAGGAAAAGAGCTTTTTTTTTTTTTTTTGAAAAAGCAAACAAACTGAAATGAACTTGAAGGGAATAAAAGGAGATGTTTAATCCGAACACTTCATGAGCGCCAAAAAAAAAAAAGGAAGAGGCGACTGGTACGGAACGGAACGGACGGATTTTTGCCATACTGCCATCGCGCGCCGTCGGGGTCCGCGTGGCGCTTTGTGCGTCCATGCGGCGTGCTGCACGCCGGCAACGGCGACGGAGGCGTGGAGGGAGCTCTCGTTTTACCATTATTATTCACTCGCGACAGCGGCGGCTGGCTGCCTGGCTGGCTGCGGATGTTTAATATCTCCGACGGCGACGAAAAAAAAGGCCGACACAAAGGGGTACGGGTCTGGCCGTCCGGACGGACTCTGTGCGCGTATGCTGTGGAAAGTCTGCGGGCGTGCTGCTTGCCGAGTCGCCGTTGCCAACTCACCGTCCTCGCCGTCACTGACCGCCGGGAATCTCGCACGCAGATGCATGCATGGTTTTCACAACAAAACAAATAAAAAAAAAAAAACAGAGCTTTTTTTAAAAAAAACTGGAATTAGGCTGAAGTCTGAAGAAGAAAGGGAATGAAGGGGAAAGGACACTTTTTCTGGTAATAACTGAAATGAACCTAGCCGGAGGAAAAGTGCTTTTTAGGAAAGTAAACAAACTGAAATGAACCTGAAGGGAATGAAAGGAAACGTTTAATCCGAACACTTCATCAGCGCCAAAAAAAAGGGAAACTTTTTAAAATAAAAAAACTAAAGTTAGCTTGAAGGAAGGAATAAAAAAGACCAATTTTTCTGGTAATAACTGAAATGAATATGGTGGAAAAGAGCATTTTAGGAATTTGTTCCTTTAGTTACGGAGGTAAATTTAAGGAGGCACCTTTTATGTTTGGTATATTTAAGGGACTAAAAGTGACTAAGCACTAAAGTTTAGTCAACCCAACTAAATAGGCTCATATTTGATCCATTACAACTAAAAAAGTAGGAGCTATTTTTAGCTAACTAATTTTCAATAGGGGTTTTGATTGTGAGTTGAATGTGCATATGAACAGTTTTCCCCCTTTGTAGCATCATATCAGCTCGTTTCTTTACAGCTCGGAGCAGGACTGAAAGAAGCCAGGAGGAATGAACCATGCATGATGTCGAGTGCGTTGTCGACATCGCGCCACGTACGTACGCACGAACCATGCCGATCGAGGACAAGTGTTTGTGGCGGGACGAGCGCCCGCCTGCTCATAAGATTCCTTGTTTCAAACTGTTAACGAATAGCGAGCTTGTTTGTTTCCCGGTCCGAGAAACTCGATCATCTGGCCAGACATGCATGCATCCTGGCCCGCATCCATCCATGCATTATTCCAGTCCGGATCGACTTGTACTAATCTGCCTGGCACAGCCTTCCATTTCCATGAGAGGGACTGTGTGAACCAAACAAGCAAATACGTATAATATACCCCCTCTGTCCTAAAATGTTGATCGTTTTTCGATTTCCGTGTCACAACTACGACTCGATTTGTACAAAATACGTATAATATTTGTATCTTCAATTAAATTTGTTAAAAAACTAGATTTAAAGAACTTTGATACTAATTGTGTATAATAAATATTAATATTTTTAATATATAATTTGTCAAAGTTATTTCTTAGGAAAAGCAAGCAACAAACATTTTGGGACAGAGGCCCTACATGCGTACATACTCCCTCCGTCCCAAAATGTTAGTCATTTTTATAACTTTGACTCGATTTGTATAAAATACATGCAACATTTCTATCTTCAAATAAATTTGTTAAAAACTAGGTTCAAAGATCTTTCCAATGATACTAATTATGTATGATGAATATTAATATTTTTTAATATATAATTTGTTAAAGTTATTTCCGGGCGTAGCGACAAAAATTTTGGGACGGAGGGAGCAGTACATATACAATCTGTCAGTCCGACAATTGTGTCAATTCAATTCGTTCATTCCAAATGCATAACCAGGGTGGTTGCCAACTGCTCAATCAGTGCTGTTTTTTATTCGGCTTGCATGCCGGGCCTATAGATCCGGCATTATTGGTTGCGTACGTACTACTCCTGTTTTTATTCGAAGTTAAGTATTTGTATCTGACAGTGGGATTACCATTAGTTTTGTTAATGGAAGTACAATCAAAAGCGTGTGGCATAGTATATATATACTTCGATCAATCATCGCAAAAAAAAAAAAAAAAAAAAAAATGCTTCGATCAAGCTACTCATAAAAATACTTTATTACACCAGACAGGAGCAACTGTCAAACAACATTAAACAAAAGTTTACGTTCTCAATTATTACGGAACGGATCGATCGGAGGTTGGTGATCATTGTTAATTATATAAATATACATATACAATAATAATCATTCAGTCTGTGTTACATGACGTAGATACGTGTGACTTTTTGTTAATTTATATAGTGAAAACGTACTGCTTACGCGCGGGAACGATTATGAGAATCACACCAACTAGCTAGCTAGTAGCTCATCTCTAGTTTATTATACAAAATGATATATGGGTTGCTCTCTGTACAAGAACATATTATATATAGTAAAGTGTGTCGTTGTCTACTAGGTTCATTATTATTATATATAGCTCTCTTTCATAGTAGTATATATTTGGCTGATGGTTTCCATCTTTTGTAGCTTATAAATCGGCTGATGTTGTTTTGTTATGAAAAAAAAAAAAAACATATTGTAACATACCTGATAAGATGGGATGATAAGTTAAAGTAATACATAGGATGAATAATATGCAACTACGGCTAGCTATGTTAGGGCATTCACGGTGCAGACTCTACGATAGAGTCCATAGACATTAATTACAGCGCCACGTAGGCAAAGCTGGCGATGTGGCGGGTCATTTATTGAGGGAAGAGAGAAGAAAACGTAGAAACGGCGTCTAAATAAGGCGCCGAAGTCGTCGTTCGTTCAAGGCTGGGCGACTCTACTGGACTTCGCGTTGGGGAGGCCGGCGTCTACTCCATGGATCTCAAATGCGCCCGCGAGCCACCGCGCCGCGGCGATTCCCCCCGCGCTCGCTCTCCTCTCCCGCGCGTCCTCGCCCGTCTCCCGCGTGCTTGCTCTCCTCTCCAGCGCGTCCTCACCAGCTCCAGCGCGAACCCCAAATCCCGCGCACAGCAGGCTGCGTTCTCCAGCGCTCCTTCTTCGTCTGCGCCGTATCTGCGAGCCAGCAGAGGCGCCGCCTCCTCCAAAATCCAGCCTCTTCCCCTTCTCCTCCCATCCTCCTGCAACCCCCTTCGATTCCATCTCCTTCCCCACCGACTGTGATCCAAGAGAATCCCCAAATCATGAATCGATTGACAAAGGGGACTTCGCGGCGAGGCAAAGGCATTCCTGGAAGCCGGGCGCCTCAAGCTCTCCAGTCGCCGGAGGTGCTGCAAGCGCGCGGTATCCGGACCGGCGTAAAGATTTGAAATTCAAAATCAAGCCGGAGGTGCTGCAAGCCGTGCTCAAGATGGAGGTGCTGCAAGCCACGCGGATTTTCAAGCTGGAAAAGAATTCATTTCCGGTGTGACTGAAGTTGCTGGTGTTCCTCGTACAGGTGGTTCCCCCATGGTGTATGCTGGCCAATGTCATCTCCTACTGAAGGGTAAATAAAATCTGAATGTTATTTGACTGAACTTACATATTTTTTGCTGATGTTATTTGGCAGTCCTGTTAGTTTGGGAATCGAACTAATCAATCTAATTAGGTAGAAATATTACGGCGACATTTTACTTGAATACTTTACCATGACTATGTTACTATAGTTTTGTTAATGTGCTGTCCATCCATTTTTCTTGCAACAAAGTTGTTAATTTACTTGCTCATCTTATTTTACAGGTTAATGATCTGCACAACATGAAAGTTGATGGCTTCTATCTAGAGGGTCGATGGCTTCTACCGGGAGAACTTTTGAAGTGGCTGGCTGGAGATTATCTTTATTTTGCTCTGTGTGGAGGATGATGATGGATGCCTTATTATTATCTACATATTATTATTATCTATTTAGTTTGCAATTCGTATCTATGTCATTGCCATACAGTACTGTATGCATCTAGTCTGAATATGGTCATTTTGCTTCAGTGAACAAGAATGCATTTCTGGATATGGTCATTTTTCTTCAATGAACGAGACTACATTTCTAAATACTGTATGCGTTTGAGTGTGGTCATTTTGCTTCAAATAATGAGACCGTATTTCTGGATATGCACAGCTGATCAAGTGTAGGGTGGATCACATGATTTATGCCACAGCTGATCACCTTTTTTTGTGTTAAATAATTAATGTCTTCATCTATAGAAACTACTGTTACAACCTATGCACTGGGGACTATGGTTTCTTGTGATAGAGTCTTAGAGATTTAGACTCCATGGTAGAGTCCTCCACTGTGAGTGCTCTTACACAGTACAATCTGCTGAGTCCAAATTAAGTCAAGCAGCTCTGATCCTCTTTGTCGAGGCCACGTGTCAGTATCAATTTGCGTTGTTGCTAGTTGTGCGTTTGTTGATGATTGAGCTAATTAATTATTTAATTATATAATTAGTCATATATCTTCTTCAAATCATGCATCGTCTCTCTGATGATTCCACTGCCAGTGTGTGGATAAGTGGATTTGTACACGGTGTTTGGTCTTTTTGTGCTGTCTCTGATTTAGGTTTCGTCTTCTTGTAGCCAACTATGCATATGCAAGTACCTGTATATATGCAACAAGCTCGATCATGACAGTCGTCCGCCTGAACCTGCCCTAGATACGGCCGGGTCTCGTACTTGTGTACGTTTTTTTTTTTTTTTTTTGAAAGACTGCTTGTGTACGTTTAAAAGGACATATATCTCGGCATTGCAGGCGCTGTACTACGTTCTCCGTGGGATCCATTATTGGAGGTTGCTATCACGCCGACAGCTTGCTGTGGCTTGTACATACGGAATTTTTTTTTAATTTTAACCCTTTTTTTTTTTTTTTTTGAAGAAAAACTATTTTTAACCCGGTCTGAAAAGAAGTTCCAGGAATAACCCTTTTGGGACGCGCCAGTAGTTGAGCGCGCGGCTTTTTGTTGCCGCGCGCTTTGCATGGCGCGCGGCGAGCCCTGCCGACGTCGCAGATTTTGCATGCGGTCCGCGCTGACATGGCATCTTATTTGTCGCCAGCTGCCAGATCAAAGCGCGACTAGCCGCGCCACGATCTCTGGCCAAGCGGCAGGCGGCGCTTCGTCTGCGGCGCGATAAGCGCCATTACCTCAGCGTGGGATTCTCTTGTTCGACTCCTCTTCTCACACTCCCACTCTGCGCTCGCTACTCGATAGAAAAAAAAAAAAAAAAAAACCGCGCCCGGCGTCGCCGAAGCACGCCGCCGCCCACCCCTCCAGCCCTCCCCCGGCGACTCCGACGCCTCCACCGCCGTCGCCGCCGCCTCCGCGCGCCCGCCGCCGCCTTCTCCACCGACGCCGTCGGGTGCCGCCGCCTGCCGCCGCCTACTGCACCGCCGCCGCCGCCGCCGCCGGTCCTCCCTCCATTCCCGCCTCATCTCCTCCCGAAGAAGCCGCCCTTCGTCACCATGGTGGACTGAGCCGGCCCCCATTCTCGGCCGGTCGTCTTCCACCTTCATTCCCGGCTGTTGGGCGTTGTTCATCTCCTCCCCAAGGTACTACATTGTTGCCTTGCTATGAATATTATGGGCTATAGTAATTCGGGTTTAGGGTAGTTAGTTTGTTGCACACTTAGGGTTAGCTAAATTTAGTTAGTTGGTTGGATAGTTTGGGTAAGCTAAATTTAATCATTTTAGTTAGTTTGTTGGATAGTTAGTTTTAGCTAAATTTAGTATGGACTGTAGATTTCACTAATTCCATGAAATAATCAAGTGTGTGTGGAATGTCTTTGTAGATGGATTGTTGTGTCCGAGTGTTGTACGGTGGCACCATTAGGAAAGAAGATGGTACGGTAGAGAATATGGATGAAGAAATGGAATGGTTTGATGAGCCCCCTAGATTCAATGACCTTTGTGACCGTTTGAAGGTGAAGTTTGGCGGTGATTTTACACTGAAGGGTAGGTTTGACAGCGGGAAGACTAGGCCTCACTATGTGCTTGTGCCATTGCTGAACCCTTCTCATTGGACCCGATACATTAGGGTGGTGCAAAGTTCAAATGTGGCCATGGCAGAGGTGTTTGTTGAGAATGGTTACAGGATTTTGGATGATGGTGGTGGTGAGCCAGCATTTGGGGCAGAACAAGAAGGAACTGACATGGATTTGGACGGTCAGGTGACACAGGAGCAGTTGCATGAACATCCTGTAGGTTTGCGGACGGATGACTTTGATGCGGGGGACTATGAGCGGGAAGAGGCTGAGGAGGCGGAGGAGGCAGAGGCGTATGAGGAGGATGAGGGCAGCAGTGATTCTGATGATTCTGATGATGATGAGGGAGTAGCCACAGATGCAGTGCCCACATCGGTCGTTCATGCCATGCCGACCCAGGGTAGATTGGTACATGATTTGCCGGAGGATGATAGACTATATGACTCTTGGGGTAGGATCAGCGAACCACAACATCACGTTCCACCACCGAGTACACGGTGATGAGCTACGACAATTGAGTCGAGGAACTTCCAATATCCAAGTGTTCCGAACTATAGGGATGTTAGCATGACTCATATGGCAGTTTGTGATAGCGGTCTCCGGCTGTGTAGAGGCATGGTGCACAATGAGAAGGACCCAATTCTTAGGAAGGGTATGATCTTCAATTCAATGTTAGAGATGAAGCTCTTCCTAGAAGACTATGCTGTGCATCACCATCGGCCCTACTACGCCACACATTCAGATAAGGAGTTGAGGTATCATATCCAGTGTAGGAGTAGGGATGTTACATGCCCTTGGAAGTTGCGTGCACGGAAGAATAAGTATGATGGTAAGTGGAGGATTACTAAAGTTGTGCAGCCCCACACCTACAGGGATAATGAGGGTAAGCAGAAGCATCCACAGCTTACTGCACGTTACCTTGCCCGTCGTATATTGGGGTTTGTTGACAAAGACAATGACATCTCTGTTGCCATGTTACAAGAGAACATTTTCTCAATGACCAACTATCAGGTCAAGTATGGAAAGGTTTGGCGAGCTAAGCAAATAGCCTTGGCTATCAGATGGGGAACCTGGGAGGAAGCATACAATCGAGTGCCCCGAATCTTGAATGCAATGGCTCACTACAACCCAGGCATGAGATGGTGGATAGACACTCAAGGGTTGCGGGAAAAAATGTGTGTCGGCCACCCCCCTAGTCATAACTGCCGTTGCCCTGCTCCTTCAAGGCCTGTTTTGTACCGTGTGTTCTGGTTTTTCGAGCAATGTCGGCATGCATTTCAGTACTGTCGGCCAGTTATTTTAGTTGATGGTACATTCTTGACCAGAAAGTATAAGGGCACTTTGATGATGGCTGCTGCATGTGATCCGGAGAACCAGATAGTACCGATTGCATTTGCTCTGGCGGAGCACGAGGGCATTGAATCGTGGTCCTGGTTCATGAGGCATCTGCGTGTAGAAGTGCTTGGGACATCTCACACCATTTGCTTGATCTCTGACAGGCACGCAGGGTTACTTGCTGCGCCGCAAATGAACACATTGAAGGCTGCCCGCCTTTAGTACACAGATGGTGCGTTAGGCATTTTGCTGCTAATTTTTGGCGGCGTCAAAGGAAGAAGGAGGCGGTGGCTCTGCTTAAGAAGGTGGCTTACAGAAAAACACAACATGAGTTCAAGGAGACCCTAGCTGAACTACAAAAGATCTTGAACCCAGAGGCTAAGGAATGGCTAGAAAACCAGATGGCAGAAAAAGCTAAGTGGGCCCTAGCATATGACGAGGGGGGGTCTGAGGTGGGGCATCATGACCACTAACTCTTTCCGAAGTCTTTCAACCGTGTGTTCAAAGGAGTCGATCGCGTTGCGGTGTCCGGAATTGTGGAGTACACCTTCACTAAGTGCAATGAATATTTTTGTCTTTGCGGTATGGACTTGCGCTGAGGAATCTAGGAGAGACTGGAAGATTTGGAATTGAAGGGGCTGAATTTTTGGCGGAGCATGAGAAATTGTCCAACCTCCATACGGGCGAGGCATATGGACCAGAACAGCATGTTTTCAGTATACGGGGCAGGGGTGGCACAAGTGTGGGTGGAGAGCGTCAAGGTGGACGAATGTACCGTGTTGATCTAGCCAAAGTAGAGTGCAGTTGCAACGTTCCTCAGATCATGCATGCCCCTTGCTCTCACATGATTACGGCATGCACACTACGCGGGTATGATCACACGGTGGAGCCTTATATGCACCCCTTGTTTCTCCGATCCAACACACTACGTGTTTGGGAGAAGAGCTATGAGCCGTACCTTGACGAATCGCAGTGGCCGGCTTACCAGGGCCCGGACTACACTGTGCTTTCGAGTCTAAGGAAAAAGGAGAAGGGTAGGAGGAAAAAGAAGCGACTCCGGGGAGACATGGATGCTATGAGAGGATACGGTCCCGATTGGTTTGGTGGTGGAGAGTTCAACGAGGAACCAGCCAAGAATCTTTGTTCAATCTGCAAGACACCTGGTCATAACGCAAGGTGGCATAGAAGACAAGGGCAGCAGGTAGTTTAGTATTCTAGTTTAGTATGCTAGTTTAGTTTACACATATTGAACAATAGTGTTCTTTAAATATGTTAATTTTAGTATTCTAGTTTTTTCTTTGTTTATTTTAATTTCTTTCATAGTATTATTCTTCCCCTTACTATTATTGTTGGCTAACACTTGTTTTTTTGTGAAACAGCATGGCGCCTCGTCCTCGTCAGGTCCAGCACCAGCCGCACCCGCAGTACCCCATCCTTGAGGTGGAGTACGACGAGCACCACAGAGCCAGGAAGCTGAGCGACAGGGCGGTACACCACGAGCTGATACCTCACTTGCGGCCACGTACCCACATCGCACAGCTAAAGTGGGACGAGCGTTACGCGACGTACATACAGCGAGTTGGTTTCCTGGAGATTGTTCGCGTTGTGAACAAAGGCCTTCCGCCCCTAAACCCAGCACTCCTAAGTGCTGCCATTGACAGGTAACTACATGAGAACACATTCTAGGTGACAACTCAATTCGTTTGCATTTAATCTAATTGACAACCCTTGTTCGTACAGATGGAGGCCTGAAACACACACGTTTCACCTCTCTTGTGGAGAGATGACCATCACGTTGGAGGATGTGAAGTTTATCTTGTGCCTTAGGTTGGCGGGGCTACCAGTTACAGGTAGACTTAACAGCCATCGCTGGAGGGAGAGAGTGCAGCAGTTTTGTGGCTTCTTACCTGATGACGATGAGGAATCTAATAGACAGAAGTATGAAAAACTTGTATTCCTTATGAATTATTTTGCTTGCACTTGTTTTTCCACTAAATGGTGTTACTCATTTCCTCTAAACTTTTCAGGAAGGGGTCCGGTGTCTCCCACCAATGGCTTGTGGCTCGCTTCAATAACTTGGAAGAAGGTGTTCATTACCCTGAGGAAACTTTGGAGAGATATGCTAGGGTGTGGTTGTGGCACTTCCTTGGGTCGTTCCTATTCCCTGACTGCACCGGCAACAACATCAGCTGGGCGTTCCTCGACATACTTAGTCAACAGTGGGAAAACATAGCGATGTACAGCTAGGGCACCGCTACCTTGGCATGGACATACGATACCGCGAGGCGAGGCCTTCGTCGTCTTCGAGATACTCCTAACATCGGGGGTTGCTGTTACCTGCTGCAAATTTGGATATGGGAGAGATGGCCCATTGGGAGGCCTACAGTGTTGCCAGCCCGAACTGGAAAGGACAACGATTACTACTGGCTAGAGTGGGACGACGAAGAAACAGCTCCTACTGGTCTCTACCTCTGGATCGAAGCACCTCAAGTTACAGGCAAAGCTGAACGCAAGTACAGGGAGTACACCGATCAACTAGATCATCTCACACAGTTCCAGGTTTGCACCGTCTAGATTATGTCATTCCATTACGGAATTTTCACAGAAATGTCCTCTAACTTATGCTATAAAACGTTTAGGTGAGATGGACTCCATGGAGAGATCCAGATCTACATGGGTACCTAAATACCAAGTGTTGGGAGGAGTCTGAGCTGTTTTGGTGGAATGGCAAACTCATATTCTTCTACATTGTGGAGCTTCACAATCCGATCAGAGTTTGCAGGCAATTCGGGAAGAAAACAGACTGCCCACCACCACTTTACTCCACTAACCCTTTCTTGCACAGGTGCGTTTTCAACCCAATACTATTATACCCAACTAATTGGTACATATGGTACTAATAATTTTGCCTATGTTCCAGCTTCACTCGCAAAAAGAGATACTCCAAGACCGACTGGACTGCGACCCACCATGACTTCATCGTGGAGTGGCACAACAGGCAGCCCATACCGTTGGATGTTGGTGAGCCACATGATCAGCGGGTCTTCAATGAGTACCTAAAGTGGCTGAACAGGTCGACGAGGTTACATCTCACGCGTCCCTACACCGACCAGCCGATTGAGGAGGAGCCGGGAGAAGACGCCAGATCCGATGAGTACGACTTGTTAACGATGGTGGACACACAACCACAGCGAGCCCCGCGTGACAGATACGTGGTAAGATTCAAAAAATGAAAGCATTGGCCCATAGGTTTTAGAAATCTAGAAAAGTCCACAGCTTTGACATCTGAATGCGCTGTTTCTTTGGATAGGCCTCACAACTCACAAGACTGTCCGATGAGGCTGCAAGATCACTTGATGATGCCAGAAAACACGGCCCCGAGGTACTGCGTGCATTTGTCCAGGTAAAAAAGACCTCAAACTTGTTTGTAAGATATTGTTGGTTGTCGACTCTTACAACTGTTACAAAAAAACGTTTTGTTTACGTGCAGAAGGTGAAGAGGAATTGCAAGAAGTTAGCACAAAAGTTGGGCTGCATGCACACTGAGTGGGTGCCTCAGTCTCGTAGCACGGGTTCTGCATCCGCCTCAGCGAGGGCACCTGCCTCGCCGACTCATACAAGTACCGGTCTACACTGGAATTCCGCCCGCACACCACCAGACTACCGCTCAGGCAAGGGCCCGGCGGACGAGTCCTCGTACGACGAAGAGGAGGGATCTGAGTCGTCATACGAGGAAATTCACATGGACCAGCCATTCGGCGTTTACGAGCACATGGAGGGTGGTACATCTCACCGGGACTACTACGGCGAGGGGCCGTACGACGAGTCCTACGACGACGGCCAGGCCTCCCACGAGGTGCCGCGCCACGAGGGAAGCTACCACGACAGGTTCTACCGCAATCAAGACTGGGATCCGTGGGATGCGAGGGTTGAGATTGGGCCGTCTCAGCTAGTGGATGCCCCTCTTGGTACTCAAGTAGACGAACAGGTAAAAGGAAAATAAAACAAATGAAGTAATACTAATATCATTGTAACATGTTTTGTAATATGTATACATTGTAATATTGTCTTTTAAATTGCAGGATCCGTGGAATCCGATGGGTACACAAGAAGTGCCAGCAGCCCCCACCTTTTCGTTCGACCCACCTCGTCAGGAGCACCAGCACCGTGGACACCGTCAGCGCCGCAACCGCGACCACACTGACGTTGGGTTCAGTCCTAATGTGATGCCTACAAACCCGGGGAGAAAGAAGAAACCGAAGAAAATTTACACTCCTGGCACATAGGTTTCAGGTTGTGGTCATGTCTATGTAGTAGATTGTAGGTCATGTCTATGTAGTAGATTGTAGGTGTAATGGAACCAACAACTCTTAATGTCTGGTATCGTTGAATTTTAAGGACAAGGAATGTATGCATTTCTAAAATTTTAGGAAATGGAACCAACAACTCTTAATGTCCATGGTTTTTCTTCTCTGTAATGTACATAATTGCATAAATGTATTGAGAAATATCGTGAACCCTCGGACTATGGAAAGAGAGTGGAAGAAGGCTTTTTTACGCCGACGCTGGCCGCCGCCAGAGCCGGGGCTTGGACGGCATGATTGCCACGCCAGATCTCAAGCGGCAATATTGTCGCGCACCCAGCTACGGCGCGGCAGCAGCGTCAGCGGTAAATGGCGCCAAGTGTTCTGAACGGGTTGGACTTTTCTTTTCTTACTTATTTTCAGTGATGAGTGACTATTCAGAGCTCAGTGATTGTCAACAGGTTGGTCAGAATTTTCAGAGCTCAGTGATCAGTGACTAGGCTTTTCAGTGATCAGTGAGTAGGCTTTTCAGTGTTCAGTGACTAGCTACATCAGTCGTCAGTGCAGTGATCAGGCTATAGGCTTTTCAGTACTTGATGCAGTCATCAGTACCTAGCCTTTTCAGAAAACGAATCTTGGCTCCTTTTGCAGTGAGCCATCAAATCCATCGTCTAGGCTTTTCAGGGATACTTTTAAATGCATGGGTTCCCACCATCTCACGTATACCAACTCCACTACCCACCGGCCATGAAATCTGGCTCCCTCTATAAATACACCCATTCTCATTCAAGGGAAACGAAGAAGCAAACCAGTAGCAATGTCTGGAGGCTCTTCGGGTGGGAGAGGGAAGGGGGTTAAGAAAGGTAATGCAAACCCGTGGACAACAGATCCAGAGTTGTGGGGTGGTGGTGTAGGTCCAGAAGAGTTTGATGAACCTGACCCAGATCGTTGGCGTGACCAAAGTAAGGGACATTTCACTAGAGAAAATCCTCTCAAGAACTACGACAACCGTAAGGAAGACTGGCCAAGATGTAGGCATGGTGAGGATTGTTTGGTGCAGATGATGACAGATGGCCAAGAAGGAGGACGTCATTTCTGGAAATGCCCACACGCTTACGTAAGTGCTATTACTTATTAACGTTTCATTTTTGTATCTCACTTAAACAACCTCTAACAAATATATACTATTTGCAGAGTTCACGGGCACCCGACCACTGCGGGTTCACTAGGTGGATCGATCCTCGGCCACTGCAACCACATCAGGAGTACATCTGGTGGTTCCAAGAAAGAATCTTCGATATGGAAACGGAGGCGGGCATCGATAGGACAGAGCACGAAGAGGAGGAAGACTACAGCGGTGAGAACTCACAGGATCAACCATGCACCGATTCATACTGCTCCTGCCCTTGTCACAAGAACAATGGGCCACCGCCACCACCATCGCCTCCGCCGCCACCGTCACATGATGCTTACTGTGGAGAAGGTGCTACACAGTACGCTATGTGGCCACATTACTAGGCAGAGTTCTTTTTGTGGCCACCTAAGGATGATTGTTGTTGTTTTTAAATTACCTAAGGCGTGTTAGGGTTAGTTCGGAACTGTGTACCGTAGTTTGGTACGAGTTCCCACATGCCATTTCGTCTACTTGAGTGTTGCTTTAATTACCTAAGGCATGTTAGGTTTAGTGCAGAACCTATAAACCCTTGTTTGGTTTATGTTCTCACATGCCATTCCATATGTTGTGTACCTCAAACCCTTGTTTCGTACAAATGCCAATTCATGTGTTGTGTCGCGTCAACTATGTGCTCAGTCTTTTAATTTAAAGACACAATTAAAAGACCCAATATCCGAGGGCAGAGACAAAACGAAATAACACAGAAGTTCAATGCCATCATACATGGTTCAATACAAATGTTACACAACATTGTTCGATACATGGTTCAATACAACAACAAGACAACATAGTTCGCTGCATGGTTCATTAGAAATAGAATACAACATTGTTCCATACATATTGGAATTCACCTAACAAATGAACGCTGCACATCATGAATCGAAGCATAGCACGGAAGCAAATCATCGCTCGAGTCCCAATCCTCCACAAAGCACCTCATTCTTTGTGGACGAGGACCAACTACTACACCATCGACCGGATTACGTGTCATGTGGGCTTCTTCAACGGCATCGCGCTAAGCTGTGAAGCCCTGAACCCGAAGTCATTGTCATTGTCATTGTCATCGGGGATGTCCTCCCCGCACGTTGGCCTCGACGGGGGACCGTGTGACGCCGCACGTCGGGCACAAGAGCGAGGTCCCGCCACGCCGCTTTACACGGTGCTCACAAGAGGATCCGCCTTCCTCTTCGTCCGCCCCTCACTCTGCTTCCGCAGTGCATACTGCTTGTCTAGGTTCTTCTTGAAAATTTCATGGCATCTCATGTACTGCTCATACGTGGGGCGGGAAACACCCAACTTCTTGGCAAGCTTACGCTGCTCCCGTTGACGAATGTAGAGATACTCGTTGACAAGCTTGGCCCCAACACCCATATCCCGCCCAATTTCACGCTTCGCCCTGATTGCTTCCTTGACCTCATCTTTTCCTTCAAAGGACTCCCAAAAGCATTTCCTAGAGTTCTGTCAAAACAAACAATGCGACTTTAGTTAGGGAAAATAATGTCTCATGTGGTTGCCTGAAAAATAATATCCAACCTCATCATAATCCACCATATGGCCACAAAAATAGCCTATTCCCCACTCTGAAGGAATAAGGCCATACTGCGCTTGAACACCACATTTGCAAAAGACGGGGGGTGGCGTAGGGGCGTGGGGTGGCGCGGGGGGCGGGGTGTGGCGTAGGGGCGGGCAAGCCCGGCCTCGGCCGAGGTCTATGAGCTCGTCCAATCTTGAAGTGTCGCCATCATCATCCACATTTTGGGCCGCCTCCCACTCGGCCTTGGCACACGGCCCACGCTCCGGCTTCCTCTCCCTCTCCTCCCTCCGAGCGGCGGCTATCCTCCTTTCCTCTTCCCCCTGCGCTCCTTCTCATCACCACTTTCTTCTTCAACTCCTCATGCCTCCGTTGAAACCCCGCCCCTAAACTCCTTGATGCTTTCCAAGTATTTCTTGTTTTTTGACCGATCTCAAGGTCGATCCCTTTGCTTTCGAAATCACGCAGTGGTGGTGGGGGGTGCGCTAAAACAAACAATTGTCACAAAGCAAATATATAATCATAGAACAAATAAACCAAAATGAATATACACACCATCAGTAGAGTGCGGCGTTGTTGCTCTGTGGGGTCCCATTTATAATTGGCACACATCCAATACTTCCGCATGTAGATTTCCTCATCATCTTCATCCCATTCTACTTTGCAAGGATCACCACACCAGCAATTGGGCCTTTGGAACACCCGGTGGGAGAGGCTTGTGGACATAGGGATCGGCGGCAAACGAGCATAGCTACCTCCAAAAAATTTAAAATTGTTACAATGCAATATTGTAATTTCGGTTTCTTATTTGTTGCATAAAAGATCAAAACTATGTCTACTTTCATTTCTAACGGCAATGCAACATAGAACTACATATAGGAAATCATATAAAATATAAATCAATCAATCAATGCCTACAAAATATAGGTGCCATGGTCACAAATTTGCCTAGTGCTATCTATTGCTTGCCCACAATTTTTTTTTAAAAAAAGACAAGAGATTACCTATAATTCATTTTACCACGCCTCGGCATCTTAGGAAGGGAAGGGACCGGTGCGGGAGAGATATGGAGGTGGAGGAGCGTCGGCGTTGGCGGTGGCGGCGCAGCGCCGCCTCCGGCGGCGGTTTTTATTTCCTTCCCGCGGCGGCTCGACAATGGAAGGAGCGTAAAGAGTTCCTCGGCGTGGGGGTATTTAAGCTATTTGTCGCGCCGTAGATCGGGCGCGGCTAGTCGCGCTTTGATGATGGCGCTTGACAAAAGATGCCACGTCGGCCGCGGACCGCATGCAAAACGCCATGTCGGGCAGGCCTGTCGCGCGCTCATGCAAGGCGCGGCAGCGTAAAAAAGCCGCGCGCTCAACTACGGCGCGTCCAAAAGGGTTATTCCTGGAACTTCTTTTCAGTCCGGGTTAAAAATAGTTTTTCTTCAAAAAAAGGGTTAAAATTAAAAAAAATCCACGGCACATGATCGTGCGATCCGTTGAGCTGAATGAATATTACGGGCCCATTTGGTAGAGCTCGAGCTTCAACCAAAACAATTTTAGTTGTGGTTCGTACAATGAAACAACCCTTTTTGGGTTCAGTTATATCTAGTTAAGATAGGTTTGGTAAAACAACTTCTCTTATATGTTGAATAAAATGTCCATTATACTCTTCCCTTTTTCTCTTCATTCATTCTTTTTGTACTCTCTCTCTAAATTTAGTAAAACTATTTTTTTTGAGCTTCCACCAGCTCCACCAAATTAAATGGTCTTAAAAAAAAATGGTCAATTACTTCATGAAATAATTGCTGACGTGGTATATACTGTAATCTCGTTAACGGTGAGTCGGCACTGTCCTAGCTTGTAGTAGAAACTGCAACGCACGTGTTGCTTTCGTGGCGAACAACACCTATAGTAAAGTGTGAGTTGTCTTGGTCTAGTTTATTTATTATATATGGCTCTCTTCATCTCAAATTAAGTGTCGTTTTGGGCGTTCGACGTCGTTTTTCGGTGTTCATACCATAAGTTTGACTCACTAATTGTTGACTCAGTTTTGAGTACATACAAGATTTGGATCTCTAAATAAATTTGTTAAACAACTAGACTCAAAGATCTTTTCGATAATACTAATTACTTAGTATAAATGTTTATATATTTTAATATATAATTACACATAATTATTTATCAAAAAATGAGAACAATAATTATTTTGGAACGGAGGGAGCAGTAGTACTTCTAGTACGCTGTGCAGCTGGCTCTCGATCGATCTGTCTACACCACAAACTATTGAGTCCCACTATTGAGTCCCAGTCAGCAGCTCGATCGTGGTCGATCGAGATATCATTAATTATTACTACCGTCGACGCGGAAGCGTGAACTGACACGTACGTACGTGTCAGTGTTTGCCTCGTGGCTCATTTGTGCTAATTGATTCAAATCATATCTTCATCCAAATTATCGTCGTCTCTAATAATCCGGCCATTTCCAGCCAGTGGACATACATGAGTTGCACGTATATATATAATTATAATTAAAAATTTATTAGAGTCTCTCAATAAATTAACACCTATATATATATATCACAGTTGAATGATGCATCAGCTAGCTGCAGCGTGCCGGGGGTCACATTCTTGGTGAATCTTGTTTATATATATATATATTCTCCACGAGATCGATCTTTAGCACTAGCAGCCAGCAGCATATATATGAACGACGACGACGGCCACTTTCTTGGTCGTCTCGTGGCTTATTACGTATACGTCTGGTTCGACCAAGATCGGGCTGAGCACGAAGATCGGTGTTTGTATGCGTCATGCGTGTTGGTCCAGGTGCCAACGTGCCCGGTGCCTATATCTATCTTTATCTGTGCAGGAAAGTTTGGCCACTTGTTTGGTCTCGTCTAGTGGCTGATATCAATATTATTTTATTCCATAAATACTATATACATTTAGTCAAAGTGGTTTATGGAGAAACGAAAATAACAGTTATTTAACGCAGCATGGACATCCAAATAAAAATAAAGCTCGCTCATTCATCCTGCTCACCATCCCCGGCCCATTTATGCGGAGGCGCTACCCGGCCCAACGGTATTAATATTGGCCCATTCGCGTTCGCATCCCTCCCTATCATGCTCACTGGGTGGGTCGGATGCCTGGGGGCTGGGCCGGCCATTTTGGCCCAGTGAGTGGGTAACGATTTGATCCAATAGGCCCATTCGCCCATTCTTTGCTCGTTGCTCATGTGCGTGGTCTTTATGCACCGCTAGTGAAAAATGAAAACTGTCACTAGAAATTGTTCCGTCACTAACGGAATTTTTCACGATTTTCAATAATCTTCCTACCATTCCTGCTAAGAGCGTACATATGCACACCAGAAATTAACTGAGGTATCATGTATCACAAGTCAGCTATTTGCATATCTGTCAGCAGCTCTCATTCACGATTGTCAGCTCTCGATATGATCTATCAGCTGGTCAACAAGTTAGTGATACCAAGTTATTCATCTGCTACATATTGCCCATCATGCCTGGCAACTGACATTGAGAACCTATTCCTATATTCAGTAAATATGGCAAGTGAGTAAATTAGTTCTGACCTTTTTTCTTAATGCAACAAAATTAGCTCTGAACTTACAACTTAACCTTTTGCATTCCAGTTGGCCTGTTGGCAGTGACTTCAGAATTAAAATTTGAAAATGTTATGGGTAATTCACGACGCTGATCTTCACATCAGTGGACCATATTGCTGCAGAAGTATATATTATCACCAGGATGCAGATGGTGCAAGTTCTTAACTTCTTGACAATCAAGAATTTCATGGGCGCTGCATAGTTGTCGACTTTGCAAGAGGGGTTAAGCTCTACTAATGTACTCTACTACACACATGTTATGTGACATCTATCTATACCATAAAAAAAAAAAAATAAAATTTAAAAACTTATAGATACCACATCTCTTTATCAAAAAATGTCGGATCAAAAAAAACAAAACGTGGAAATACTGGGATAAGAAGATAATGACAATCAAGCTAGAGAATGGAAAATAAAAACAACATCTATTATCTTCTACGCACGTGTTCTCTCTCCCATGCATGATCTACAGGTTATCCCAAACTCCTCCGATCCCTGGTCTACTTATGGAAGTGGTAAAGAGAGAGACTAATAATCTACCCCATCCCAACAAGATAATTTATATCAGACCAGAAATTTTTATTTTATTTTTTTTGACTTATTTGACTAGTCAAAAAATAAAATAAATAAAAAATAGGGAAGACAAAAGTCAAGAGGCCTCTAAAGGGAAAGAAAAGACAGATGAGCCAACTTGAGATTTTTTGGCATTATTATCACAGAGAATAAAACCCAATTCAAGTTATTTGTAGATTCATTAATCAAGGGTTGGCGGAAGAACATGAGAAGTTTCCCACAATTAAAGATCCAGATAACGAAATTGCATTTCAATTTTTTGCGAAAGGATATCAATTGCTAGAACCCTCGATAAAAAGAAAGGAATGTTGTGTATGAATCACTCTTGATCACCTATTCTTCCAAATTATATGTATCCACGAGATTAATTTTTGGTTTCGATGTGCAAAAGAAAACCATTTCTATTGGAAACATTACTATAATGAATTCCTTAGGAA
Source organism: Hyparrhenia diplandra (assembly GCA_015847255.1). Taxonomy (NCBI): domain Eukaryota; kingdom Viridiplantae; phylum Streptophyta; class Magnoliopsida; order Poales; family Poaceae; genus Hyparrhenia; species Hyparrhenia diplandra. Next base: position 30,371 of record JADLZK010001039.1, read on the forward strand.
CCTTTATAATATAAATGGTGTATACCAAATTACTATTCATTTTGTAGGGTTTATCCCAAAAGTTTGTCCGGCTGCAAGCGGCCGTGCCAGCAGCGTCCCAGTTGTGTGGAACTGGACAAGCACCCAATCCAGCCAATGATCAGTTGTGATCACTATCAGATTTGTAGAAACTGGATTTCTTTTTTCGAAAGCGTGCCTTAGCATTAGCGCGTACTTCATCAAGTGGAAGATAGAAGTTACAAAAGATTCACCAGTAATCCAAGAATTACCCGCGAATCCCACACCACAAACAAAAGCAAGAAAACGAGGGAGGGGGGAGGACCACCACCTAACAACCCCGACCAACTAAACTATGCCTGCAACAAAATACACATCCACGCAAAATTCGCCAAATGGGGAGGGATCAAGCCACGGTGGCCAAGCATCCACCAGGACCTCAAGAAACCAAGTAGTCGCGAGGCGAAATCGCTGGTGACCAGGTAGCCACTGCGAAGAAGACGTCGTACTCACCTGAACCTCCAACAACCAGGTAGTCGCGAGGTAGACCTCGAACAACCAGGTAGTCGTGAGGTAGACCTCCAGCAACCAAGTAGTCGCGAGGTAGAACCGCTAGTGATCAGATAGCCACTATGAAGATGATGACATACTGACAGTGGCCGGGTAGCCCACCGCAAACCGCTGCGGCAACACCAATACTCGAGCTGGACACAACAAGGTGAGGAGGAGATGAAGCATAGGAAGGCATAGTGCCGAAATCCAGGGCCACGAATCGTGGAGGACAGGATGCAGGAGAAGCCCCATAAGGTCTTTCGACCCCAGCCTGCCAGACACGTACCTTCGACGACGCCACCGAGGCCAATGACATAGCCGCGCCACTGTCGGCCCAAGGTAAACGGGCAGGTTTTCACCCAAGAAGTTGAAGGTCCGGCACAGACCACCCACAGTGCCACCAACCGAGGTTGGCCAACACCGCGTCCGCCGTAGATCCCCAAACATTGGTGGCAAAAGCATGTCCCAAAGGCAGGCACGGTGCAAGAAGAAGCAGACACCACCAGTCGAGCCACAATGGCAGAGCTCGCGCGCCAACACCGCCACTGCCCTTGCAACCACGACAACATCGAAGCACCACCACCAGACACCGCACTCCACCAGATGTCGGGGATGGCCGGCCCGACCACCGGGCACCATGAAGCTGCTCCGCAACCGAGGGCCACGCGCCAGACAGCATGCCCAGCCTCGGCCACCTAGACCACGACCAAGAGCGCACCGGGCCCGAAGCCGTCGGGTCCCAAAGACGCAAAGACACCCACTTCGCCGCCCTAGAGCTTCGCCGGGCGCCGAGGGCCACACGACGAGCCCCATCGCATCGGGAAGCCGACCATTGACAGCCCCAACCCGCCGCGCAGAGAGGGCAGGCAAGATGGGGCACCAACGGAGATGGCAGCCCTAATGAGCGCCCAGGCCCGGGACACCGCCCCACATGGCGGCACCGTCACCTTGCAGCCGAGCACGCTGCCCCTACCGCGAGTGCCGGTCGGCCCGGTGGAGCCCGAATCGACCATCGCCGTCGCCGCCGTCGAACAGCGGCCGGAGACGGAGGGGCCGCCCGGTGGCGACGAGCAAGCTGGTTCGGGAGAGTGAGGCCAAATCCGCCACAAGGGGAGCGGATCCATCGTGCCGCCCGACCACACGCCGGGAACTCGCCGAAGAAGAGGGGGGATGGGGGGGAAGGAAAATCACGGAGGTGGTAGAGGAAGCCCGCACGGGTTCCCATTTTTAGGCGCCACGCTGACCGCCGCTACATGGCGGGGGCGGCAGGGGCGGCAACCGCGGCCGGGAGGTGGCGCTAGGGCGGCACTTTGGCCCGGTGGTGGGGAGCCACCCCCCTGGGGGCGTTCGGGGGGTGGGAGATGAAAAAATTCTTACATTTCATGCATTGAGATCAAGGCAGCAGGCCAACACAGGCCTTCAGAATTCATTAACCATGCAGGTTTCTTTGACTGATCATCAAACGAATAAAAAGACTACACAGGTATGACAAGCAGTAGATACAATATATTCCTTCAAAATTGTACCGCGGATTGCACCAGAAACCTCCAAGAGCAACAACTACAGATTTTAGAGCAGGCATAAGTAAGGACTTGCTAGAAAGTTTGTAACCTTAAACAAAAATTTGCCCTTACTTATGCCAAAGAATATAGATGCATGAGCTTATACTGAATAACAACTAACAAGTAAGAATATAGATGCATGAGCTTATGCCAAAATTGTACCGCGGATTGCACCAGAAACCATCAGACAGGTATTGTTCCCAACTAAAACGCTGCTCTACCACCGTGAAAAAGTCCTGAAGTCCAAAGAATATGTCAAGGGAGACGACCTACCAAAAACATCAGTGTTAGAATCGTCAAGAGGAGCACTAGAAAAACTAAGCCATGTTAAGAGACAGTTACCGGATTGGCATTGTAAGGACTTGCTAGAAAGTTTGTAACCCTAAACAAAAATTTGCACTCCCACTACTCTGCAAATACAATCACACACTTTTAGAACGATTGATACAGGGTTGTAAATTAAGGGCATATATATGTTCTCACTAAACATGATATGTCAAGTTCGTGAGTAAGCTTTGTAGGAAATATATACCAAAAAAAGCAGATATATGTAGATAGACACAACTGACAAATTAATATGTATACGATTATCGTTGGTAACTTAGTGTTACCGGACGGCTTTGGTGCTTGTGTTTCCAAACTCTTCCTTCTTAATGAAATACGCGCTACGGCGTGGTCTCAAAAAAAAAAAAAAAAAAAAAAAAAAAATGTATACGATTATAACCTCCACAGATATTGTACATATAGATGCATGAGCTTATACTGAATAACAACTAACAAGTAATGTCCTTACCGTTACATTTCATATGCTTGGCGGTGACAATGGTGGTGGGAAGCTTGCATACAAGTAATCATGGCTAGTTTCAAATTTCAACACACACAACCTCTCAAACAATAATGTCTTGAGCTCTAGCGTGAAATATTGTGCATCTGGGTTTTTCCTCAAATAATATTGGTCTCGAGGAATCCCTCGTACGAGTACATAGCCCTCAGCTGCACCTCCTCTTGAGATGGAACAGTAACAGTCTGGCAAGGGACCTGCATTGTCGTGCCGCCACTCCTCTGCACCAGCACCATTGCTTCGCCTAGTCTTGCTATAGAGGTTGAACTCAAAATCACCAAAAATCAGCAAACCAAGCCTGTCTTCTGCCAGCTCCACAATGCATTTCTGTCTCCCCTTGCTTTCAGGAGGGAGGTCAACCATGGAGAATTTCATCTCAAGTGTGTCCAGCACGAGCGTATCCTTCTCACTGTACCCCTGTCCAGTAGAAGCAGCCGTGCGCGCAGTGGCGGCGCGTTAATATAGGGTAGGATCCCCATGCGCGCAGTGGCGGAGCATAACCTTCATGGGGTCCAATGCTAAAAGATGCTACGGCTTTCCATATTCCGGTGACTGAAGAGAATGCATAGGTCAAAATCTTGTTTTTTTCGGACAGCACATTGCAGAACACTCGGAGTGATGATTCCTCCTCCTGGCCAGCTGGAGCGAGGAAGGTCTCGAAGTGCATGTAGTTGATTGGAGTGCCAGCAGTAAACCCCGTTAGGTCGCCGGGGATGTGGGGGATCTTGATGTGCCGGCGGTGCAAGGGGTCGCAGACCACAAAGACGAACTCGTCGGCCGCAGTCCGGGCGAGGAGGACGCGGCCGTCGCGGACGTCGCAGACTCGCCCGCGGATGGTGTCGGGGAGGAAGGAGAAGGTGAAGTCGGCGACCCTCGCGAAGGCGCGAGCGGCCGGGGCCGACCAGCGCGGTGACTTGGCCTGGTAGAATTCCGAGGCCCAGCCGTGGCTGGAATGGAGGAATCCGAGGATCGGCGGCGGGTGGAGGGAGCGAAACCGGCGGAGGAAGCCGCGCGCGGAGATGATGCGGCGGGAAGGAGACGCAGGACGCGGCGGCCCTGGCGAGGTCGGCGGCCACGTCGAGGCGGAGGAAGATGTCCTCCACGAGCTCGTCGGGGAGGAGCGGCTCCTGCAGCGCCGGCGGCGGCATTGCGTGGTCGGGCTGCGTGGTCCAACAGATGGCCGGCCTGCTAGCGTCCGATCGAGCCAGACGAACGCCCGCTTCTCATCAGCATTGTCGTTAGATTTTATTTATATATATAAGAACGCATGTAGTACAAAGCGACTAGGGTTAGGTTTCTCCTTTTCCTTTTCTTTAAAAAAAGGTTTTCTCGATCTGAAAAACTGGATCTGATGCATGCATCCATATATGCGTCGACCGTGCGCCGGCCTTCGTGATCTCCTAGGGCCGAACGAACCATCATCCCACACTAGCTCGTTCGTGTCCCGCATCGGCATCTCCCAACGTGATCGGGAAAATGGGATCGATCGGGTCATAGCGCCGCCAGCCTGCTCCGTGCACTCCACCATGGAGACCCCGCCGCCGCCGTGCTCTTGGGGAACGGAGAAACCAAAGCGCCGCCGCCGGACAGGTTTGTACCCGGCCTCTTCCGCTGCCTCCTCAGTACTTGGATGATGTGGATCCATCTTCTGAGAGCTTTAGATTTATCGAGCCTGCTTTCAATATCTTGGTACTGCCATGCATATGCATACTGCTCATGGTCTCGTCTTCCTCGTCGAGATCGTTTCTTTTTTTTATTGAAGAATCATCGATCAATTATTATTTTGCATGATTAATTAATTATATTATATTATTTGTAGCAGATGAACGCAGAAGCCGCCAGCCACACCAGACTGAGGCCATCCCTTCTTCCCAGGCAGCCACCGATGCAAACATCACTTTGCCATACCTTCCAGAGGTACTACTTAATTACATATCTTTCGCAGCAGATGAATGCAAAAGCGACAATGGCGAGGCCATTCTTTCTTCCCAACAAGCAGACACTGATGCGGACATCACCTTGCCATACCTTCCTGAGGTAGGTTGCCATCTAATATGGTCACTTACTGATTGATCTAAAAGTTTAAAATATATGGGCATCTTTAAACCAAAAACACACAAATTGCATCTCTCACATGATATAGATTGTCTAATTATAATGACACCACAAATTACAAAGTCAGTCTACAAAGATATAATGCATAATTTCCCTTTCTCCACGATTACGTCAAGTTCTATCAAGTTTAGGACAGATTAATTAGTGTAACAGATAAAAGACCGCGTCGGGCTCGTCGGTGGCCACTGGTCCGGCCGCCGGGATCCCTTCACGGGCGCCAGGTCTGGCCACGGCAAACCTCCCGTACACCGCGATCGAGGCCGTGCGGGGCGGCAAGGCTAGCTTGGAAATCTCCGTCGACTGCTCCTTGCCTGGGGACGCCGCCATGCTGCTTGCCGGTCGGTGCTGCCGCCCAGCCGTGGGAGGTCCCCCGTCGCCAGCCCCCGCAGCTCCCCCCAACTCCCAACTTGTCGGGGTGGTCGGGACCTGACGTCGCCTTTGCGCAGCCATCCGCTCCGAGCTCTTCGCCGAAGGCCGTATTCCCGACGTTGCCCCCACTCTGTGGATGTCGAGGAAGGCGAGATTGAGGATGATGACTCTGCCTTCCTCAATGCGCCGCCTTCCAATGCGGCCACCTGCTCGATGTCGCTGTTAGTGGGTGCAGATGTTGTGCTCGTGCAGCCTTCCGCTTTGACGTAGCCGCCTGTCTCCAACCCGTCGGCGACTCCGGGTGCCCCACGGGCGCTGCAGCAGCCAACGGACCACTCCCGCATGTCTCTCTCCCGACACCGCTCCCTTCTTTTGTCTCTTCCTTGGGTAGATCGAAGGCGATGTGATGGGCTGAGGGAGTCGTCTCCGACCGGGGCGATGATGACGGCGTCAATGTGGGTGAGACGATGGACCCGCACTACCTTCGTGCGGCTCCTCGAGGCCTCTCCAACTCGCCCGCCTCAACAAGCGGCCGCGGGTGGCGAGCGGCGCCGTGCCCGTTGACTCCGCCCACGGGCATTGAGTCAGCACGGGCCGTTGTCGTCATGGTGGCCGACGCCGGCGTCGTGTCTCCCTACCCGTACGCGCAAGAGCCGCCGGGGCGTGCGCCGTCCCTAGGCGGTGCACCTCGGGCCCCTTGGCGGGCTTGCGACAGTCCGGTCGTGCCAACGGCGCCGGAGCGTCTCTGCTCACCCACGCCTCGGCGCGCTGGCGTCTCCGACCACCGGTGGCGGGGGCCATGTCGCCGTGCAACCATCTTTGGATGCGGCGGGCGGAAGCGCGTCCTCCACCAATCCGAGCACGCCGCGCATTCTCGCTCAACCCCGGCCCGCGACGGCGAACCTCGCCCGCGCCATCATTGCCGTGTACCGCCTATCTCGTAGGCCTGTGCTTCAACCGTCTCGCGATGGATCACGCCGCTGCGCGCCTGTCGCCTGCTGTCATGCTGTCTCTGCCGCAGCGCAGGAGGAGCCTCTGCTGCAGCGTGGGGTGTCGTCGACTGCGCCTATGCCGCCTTCCGCTGCTGTTAGGCTTACGTGGGCACCGTGTGGCGGAGGTTTCGTGTGGCCTCCACCGGATGCTGGTGACCCGTCTTGCGAGGCCGTCGTTTGTAGTGCGTCCGCTGTGGCTGCTAGCTCCGCCCCCTTGAACCTGCTTGGGCTTGCATCGTGGGTGGCTACGATGCCCCCCGCTCGGGTGGAACCGATGCTTGATGAGCTTGTGGCCTCCCTCATCGCGCTGGCGTCCACCGCCTTGCGGTTGGAGCCACCTTTGCCTCTACGCATGGTAGCGCTCTGCTTCGTAGAGGCGGAGGCCTCGGTGGATCATGCGGTGCCGCCGGACCCACTCTCGTCACATCGCGCCGCCCAAACCAGCCCCTCGCCGTTCGGGGTGGGGACTTACCGCGGCCAGACCGTGGCGGAGGCGCTAGAGGGGTCCGAGGCCCGGGGACGCGCGGGCGTCCACCACGTCGCCACCTCGCTTGGCTCATCTCATCCCCGCAGGCGCCGACGTGTCGGGGGCGGCAAGTGTGAGCTCTATGGCTCCTCGCACTCCTCCTTCGGCTAGCCCAGTGGCCGTTCCGCCGGCCTCCGTCCCCGCGCCTTCAACAGCTTCGGTACCAGCCTTCATCGACTCGTTGACATTGCCGTTGGCGGAACCTGCGAAGATTCCTCCTCGCAAGCGAAGGTCAAGGGTTGTCGATGACGTCTGGGTCGTGCGTCGCAGCGATCAACTAGCCGCAAAATCTGCCTTCTGCGATTGCCGCCCGGAAAAGTAGGCACGGCGTGTCCAGTTGAACAAGTGGGCCAAGCGACCTGTGCACGTGGGGTGTACCCAAAACCCCATGATCGCTGTGAGGTTCCATGAAGCGTTCAGGGATGTTGTGTCGTCCTCCAGGCGGGAGAATGTGCGCAAGATCCTTCCCCTGTTCAGTGTCCGCTTTGCGGGGGAGGACTCGGGAGATGTCGAAGCGTCGAAGGTGGCCGCCGAGGTCTCTGCCACTCCTGCGGTCGAAGCGTCTGAGGTGGCCATCGGGCACTCTGCCACTCCCACGGTCGAAGCATCGGGTGTGGCCGTCGGGGTCCCTGTCACTCCCGCGCAGCTCTTACCTCCCGCACCCGTCGCTCCGGCGCCTACACCAGCTTCAGTGACTGCATTCATCGAATCCTTGTTACTACCGTTGGAGGAGCCCTTGGTCGTGGACCTGCCTCGCCTACGTTCGTCAACGGTGTCTTGGCCACACGCCGCAGCGACCGGCTGGGCACCAACGCCGTCCGCTTCGCCAAGCACTCCGAGGCGCTGGTGCCGCGACCGGAGCGTCAGGCACTTCGGGTGCTCCTCAACAAGTTGGAGGGACGTCATCTAGACGACCCATCGGACAGCCCGGAACCAGAAATGGCGGTACGGTTCCATGAACACTTCAGGGCAATGTCCCGTCCATGAAGTCGGATGCCCTCCTTGAGTTGTTTCCGTTGATGGCCGAGGGGCTCAACCTGTAGCCTTCCTCTGTGTTGTGTCGCAAATTTGGTTTCTTAGTTAGTACAACCCTTCTGCCCCGCCGTTAGAGCCGGCGATCCGTGTTAAGTGTTGCCTCTACCGGACTTTGGCACCTCGCCATTGACCGTTAGGGGTTGTAATTGCGACATTTCCGATTTCCCTTAATGAAGTACGCGCACAATGCACGCTTTAAAAAAAAAAATGCACTAATCTGAATTCAATCTTTTAATTGTGCACTAATTTCTGATGCCTCTTAGTCCCTGCAGGGTGTTTAATTGACCAAAGGATACTCATTGTGTCCTCAAAAGTAATCTTTTAGCTACTAATAATTTTTTTCGCGACCGGGCCATTCACCCGTATTTCATTAAGAGGATGGTAAACCAAACACAAATACAAAGACACCTTGATGGCGAGAGGACATCGAAGTAAAACACTGAAAAAAGGGCATACACCTAAGCTACTGAAGTTTTCCTAAAACGAATCATTGATGACCTATTAATAATATATCCGCATGGCCGCAGGATGTCCTCCAGCACATACATTCCCTGATGAAAATGCGAGACGCAGCTCGCGCAGCCTGCGTGTCCCGGAGCTTCCTACGCTTCTGGCGGCTCTACCCGAACCTGCAGTTCACCCAGAAAACCCTAGCCGCGAGCAAGCAGCCATTGCTGCAGAACAAACACAGCAGCAGGGCCAGGGGCAAGTATGTTTTCAGCAAAGCACGGCAGGTGCTTGAGAACCACTCCGGTGTCGGAGTGACGAGGATCAACCTTAACCTCAAAGCCTGCTCCAAGGACGACATTGACGCCAGCCTCCTCGACGGCTGGGTCCGGCGAGCCGTCAAGCCAGGCGTCGCTGACCTCGCTGTGCGGTTGCCGAATGGCTACGAGTCTCAATACAGCTTCCCCTACTCGCTCCTGCAATCAGATGATGATGTGGCCGACACTAACAGCTGCAGCTCGACGAGCTCATCAATTCAGTCTCTTCATCTCTCGTCGTGCGGCTTCCATCCCACAGCTAACGACATTCCAAGGCAGCAGCTTGCTTGCTCCCGGAGCTTGTCCAGAGTGCGGTTGCACAAGGTCGGCGTCACCGGAGATGAACTATGCATGTTTCTTTCTAGCTGCTTCTCTCTGGAGCAGCTAAACCTCTCCAGATGCCACAAGGTTGCCTCCCTGAGGATACCTCATGTTCTGCGGAAGCTCAAGGTGGTGTTCTTGATAGACTGCTGGGCGACGCCGACGATGACGTTTGAAAGCGACGCACCGAACCTCTCTACCTTGAGGTGTGAAGGTTTGCGGCTGTTCAGGTTCACGCTTGGAGACTCGTTGGAGACCAAGGAGCTGGATGTGCACGTCACGCGCACGAGCAGAATGCATTGCTTACTCCAGTATGCAGGCAGCAACTTGCCAACCATCGCGCCAAATCTCGAAAGCCTTGTGATGTCAACAGAATATGAGGTATAGTACTACATATATAAACACTATCTATAAATTTTATAAATGTTTGAGGATATTTGCTTGTTTTTTTTTTCCCTTTCAGGCCTTAAAGGCACCAGCGATAACTGACAGATTCAAGAACCTCAAGCATCTTGTTATCTGTCTTGGAGAATGTGGTGGATTTTGCAAAGGCCATGACTTGCTTTCTTTGGCTTGTTTTCTTGATGCATGTGTTGCCTTGGAAACCTTCATCTTACGTGTGAGTAGTAATTGATCATCTCACCTCATGTATTTAACTCCTATATATATGCCCTTATGAAGTATAACTATTACTAGTAATATATACAATAATAACCCTAGAAATGCATGCCTTATTCATGTGTGCAGGTTGCAGATGGTTTAGGATGGTACAAGAAGTACCTCAATGTTGGAAAACCAGACGAACATCCATGGCAGTCCAGCAGCAGGCAGCAGGAGCTCCCAGGAATCCACTATGGCGGCCTTGGAAACCTGAGGAAGGCGACCATCACGGGCTTCTGCACTGCGAAGAGTTTGGTGGAGCTGACATGGCACATCCTCGAGAGGTCGTCAGCGTCGCTGCAGTGCCTCGTTCTAGACACCACCCCCGGCTACGACAGGAAGCCCTCCTCCTCCGACAGGTGTCTGCCGATGCCGATACACGCGCAGGCACGTTGGGACGTGTTACAAGCAAGGCACTCCCTGTTCATCGTCCGGCAAGTGCAGGTCCTACTGAAGCTGACCAAGGGAATAGCAGGCCTGTCCGAGAGAAGCGGCCCAATCCACTTGTAGTCGGTCCGCTCTGGGCCCAGTGAGAGAGTTAGCATTGAGAGAGCAGAGTACTTAAGGAGAGGGAAGCCGAGAGAGGAGGCTTATGCCATTTGTAAACCAAATTTGAATCCGTTCTTAATATTCATCGTAGTTCGTCGTCGTATTTCCTTTGCTTCTTCTACCTCGGATTCTCTCCCCTTCCCCAATCTATCTGCTAACAACCTGGTATCGTCGAGCCACCATTCCTCGGTTCCATCCACGATTATCTCCACCGATCGCCAAACGGCTCTGGTTATCAGCCGATTTGAGTTCAATCCCTTGAATTCGAGTCGCAATAAATCCATCCATCGCCGATCCCCTTCGTCAATCGGCACAAGGCTCTGGTTCTAAGTCGATTTGGATTCGATTCCTTGAGTTCGAGTCGCTATAATTCCATCCACCGCCGATTGATCTGGTTGCGGCCAGCTCTGGAGTCATCCGCCGCCACTCCATTGCCTCACCACCACTGGACCCGTCGCCAGCGAGCTCGCGGCATCATGGATCCCAACTTCCAGCTGTTCCTGGATGAGCTCAACAAGCGCCTCGATAAGCACGACGCGGACTCGGAGCGCCGTTTCGCGTCGTTCGAGAAGACCTTCTCCGAGCGTGCCACGGCACTGGACACTCGAGTCGCGGCACTGGAGGCCGCGCCGCCATCTTCGTCCACCGACCCCGACATCGTCGCCCGCATCGCGCTCCTGGAGGCCAACCAGATCGAGTAGGAGACGGCTGTCGGCACACGCCTCTTCAACCTGGAGACGCTCCGCCTTGAGGACATGGAGGACGAACGCACGGCCGCCCGCGTCACCGCGCTGGAGACCGACATCAAGCACGTCAGCTCCAAGCTTCCCATGGTCGAAGGCGCCGTCGACGACCTCAAGCTCCGCGTCCAGAAGGTGTCGAAGCTGTACGACCGCCAGGTGCTCGACACATCGTCACACCATGCCGGCATCTACACTTCACCTACGTCGGGGACCACGCACCCACCTGCCGGATTCACCCTCGACAGGCCCATGGGGCACGGCGTTGTCATGACTACACGGGACGTTGGATCGGGTCCTTCCATGGGCACCGGTCCAACCCCGGCCAATGGTACGTCCACTGCGCCGATGTTTGGATCTGTTTACACTACATTGCCTGGTCCATCGAGTTCCAATCCGTTTCCACCACCACCACCGTTTCCACCACCACCGAGATTTCCACCACCACCACCACCACCGCCACAACCGATTCAGCCTAATCCCCATGCATTTTTCGGCCATCAGCCATCACCCATTCAACAGCCCCTATCTGCTCGTCTTGGTCGCCTTCCTAAGGTTCAGTTTCCTACGTTTGATGGCACAAATCCTAGACGTTGGCGTAAGCGCAGTGAGAAGTACTTTAGGATGTATGGGACATAGCGTGAGATGTGGATTTGTGTTGCTGAGATGCATTTTGAGGGTGCTGCTGCTTGTTGGTTTCAGTCTATTGAATCTCAAACTGATTCCATGTCCTGGGAGCATTTCTGTGATCTCATTAGTGAGCGATTTGATAGAGATCAACATGAACTCCTGCTTTGCAAACTTTACCACATCAGACAAACATCTTCAGTGACAGAATATGTTGCTGAATTCACTGCTTTAGTTGACGAGCTTACCTCTTATTCGGTGGTTGTGGATCCTATCTACTTTGTTACTCGTTTCATTGATGGGCTTAAGTATGAAATTCGTGCAATTCTGCTTGTGCAACGTCCCAAAACACTCGATACTGCCGTTACTCTTGCTTTGGTTCAGGAAGAGGCACTGGTGGACAAGCCAGTAGTACATTACGGTTATGCCGGTGGCCACAAGAATTACAACAAGGCTCCACAAGCATTTCACCAGAAGCAGCCTCAAGCTCAAGCTACAAAACCTGTTGCTCCAGGCTCTGACACAGATGCTAAGATGTCAGCTCTGAAGCAGTACAGACGTACTATGGGGCTATGTTACAAATGTGGTGCAAAGTGGAGTCAGGACCATCGTTGTGCTCTAGAGATCTTGCATGATGTACAAGATATTTGGGATTGTTGCCCTGATGATACTGATGATGAGGTTTCAGAAGTTGCAGAAGAAGCCATACCAACATAGGTTATTTGTCTGGCCATTTCTAAAACTACTGTCTCTGGTGCTCCTGCTCCTAGAACTATTCAGTTCCTTGGAACTATGCAAGGTCTGTCTCTCACAATCCTTGTGGATTCTGGTAGTACTTCTTCCTTTATCAGTGCTACTGTGGTTCAACAGTTGAGCTCTAAGACAGTTCTTGAGCATTCTGCCTCAGTTAGTGTTGCTGGTGGAGGTCAATTGGATATTCAGGGTATATTGTCCCAAGCTACTTGGTCTATTGATATTCATTCCTTCACAGTTGACTTGAAGATTCTGCCTCTAGTGCATTTTGATCTTATTCTTGGGATGGACTGGTTGGAAAGGTTCAGTCCTATGCTTATTCATTGGAAACAGAAATGGCTTAAGTTTCAGTATCAGACTCAACCTATTATGCTGCAGGGTCTGTACTTTAGGGGTTTAGATTCAGTGTTGCTCCAGATCAACTTTGTTCCACAGAATTCTGACAGCACTGAACAGTTTTCTGATGACCTGCCTTCTGAGGTTAAAGCATTGATTCAGGAGTATCAGCATTTGTTTGCACCTCCACAAGGCTTGCCACCAACAAGGGCTTGCAATCATACCATTCCTTTACTACCTGATTCACGACCTGTGGCTGTCAGATCCTATAGATACCCACCCAAGCTGAAAGATGAGTTGGAGAAACAGGTAGCTGATATGTTGCAGCAGGGGATCATTAAACCCAGTGCCAGTTCTTTCTCTTCTCCTGTTTTATTGGTGCCAAAGAAGGATGGTGGTTACAGGTTCTGTGTGGATTACAGGCAGCTTAATTCTATAACTCTCAAGTCTAAGTTTCCAGTTCCTGTCTTTGACCAATTAATGGATGAGTTAGCCCATGTTAAATGGTTTTCAACTCTTGATTTGAGAGCTGGTTTTCACCAGATTTTGATGGCACCTGGTGATGAGTTTAAAACAGCATTCCAAACTCATTTGGGGCATTATGAGTTCAATGTGATGGCATTTGGGCTGACAGGTGCTCCAGGAACTTTTCAAGGGGCTATGAATTGTACATTAGCACTTGGACTAAGGAAATTTGTCATAGTTTTCTTTGATGACATCCTTGTGTACAGTCCCACTTATGAAGACCATATTCAACATTTGCATCAAGTGTTCTTGTGGCTTCAGCAAGATCAGTGGCATCTTAAGTTGAGTAAGTGCAAGTTTGCCAGAGAGTCTATTTCCTATCTAGGGCATGTTATCAGTGCTCAGGGAGTCTCCACTGATCCCAAGAAGATCAAGGATGTACAGGATTGGCCAATTCCTACGTCTGTTAAAGATGTTAGGGGATTCTTGGGCCTTGCAGGATACTATAGAAAATTTGTACAACACTTTGGAGTCATTGCCAAGCCATTAACTAGATTGCTGTGCAAAGATGTGCCATTCCAGTGGACTGCTGAGCATACTCAGGCATTTGACCAACTCAAACATGCACTATCATCTGCTCCTTGCCTAGCATTGCCAGACTTCTCATTACCCTTCCATATTGAAACTGATGCTTCAGCAACAGGCATTGGAGCTGTTTTATTACAGAATGGACATCCATTGGCCCATATCAGCAAGGCATTGGGACCCAAGAATCAAGGTTTGTCTACTTATGAGAAGGAGTACATGGCTATCCTAGTTGCTGTTGATCATTGGAGGCCATATTTTCTGCAAGGGTAGCTTATCATTCACACAGACCAGAAAAGCCTGATCCACATCAATGAGCAGAGGCTTCACACTCATTGGCAACAGAAGGTTTTCACCAAATTACTGGGCCTCAATTATAAGATTATCTACAAGAAAGGTGTGGACAATGGAGCTGCTGATGCTCTCTCTAGGAAACCAGAAGCTGAGATTCTGCTGTCATTATCAGTCATCACCCCCCAATGGCTCCAAGAAATTGCTCTGGCTTATCATTCTGATCCTGAAGCTGCTGAGTTCTATGCTCAAGTCTCATCTGGTAGTTCTCCTGACCCCAATTTTTCAATCTCTGATGATGTCCTTAGATACAAGGGTAAGATTTGGTTGGGTCATTGCAAGAGTCTACAACACAAAGTCTTTGATGCTTTACACTCTAGTGCTTTGGGAGGCCACTCTGGTGCTCCAGCCACTACTTACAGAATTAAGCAGCTTTTCCACTGGCCAAAGATGAAAGTTGATGTTCTAAAATGGGTTAAATCCTGCACTGTCTGCCAACAAGCCAAACCAGATAGAGCTAAGTATCCTGGCCTTCTCCAGCCATTGCTTGTCCCAACTTCTGCTTGGTCTATCATTATCATGGATTTTGTGGAAGGTCTTCCCTCATCTGGCTCTTACAATGCAATATTGGTGATTATTGACAAATTTACCAAGTACTGTCATTTCTTGCCTTTAAAGCATCCTTTCAATGCTCGATCTGTTGCACAGTTGTTTCTGGATCATGTGTATAAGCTTCATGGATTTCCTCAAGCCATCATTTCTGATAGGGACAAGATTTTTACAAGTCATTTCTGGAAATCCTTGTTCAAATATGCTGGAGTTGAACTTCGTCTCAGGACTGCATACCATCCTCAGACTGATGGACAGTCTGAACGTCTGAATCAGTGTTTGGAAACTTACTTGCGTTGCTTTGTCAATTCTTGCCCTTCTCAGTGGAGTCAATGGCTCTCCTTAGCCGAGTTCTGGTACAACACCAGTTTTCACTCAGCACTTGGTAGAACACCATTCAGTGTTATGTATGGCAGGGAACCTCGACACTTTGGCCTGTCAATGGATTCTGTTGATAACCCTATTACAGATGTTGATGAGTGGTTGCAGAGTCGAGCTCTTATGCATGATCTTGTTCGTCAGCATCTTATCAGAGCTCAGCAACGTATGAAGAAACAGGCAGACAAATCTCGCTCAGAACGTCAGTTCAAGGTCGGTGATTGGGTCTTCCTCAAACTGCAGCCTTATGTGCAGTCGTCATTGCACAGGCGTTCTAACAACAAGCTATCATTCAAGTTTTTTGGCCCTTATCGTATTCTCGAGCGTATTGGTGCTGTGGCTTACAAGTTGGCACTCCCAGATTCCTCTTCCATACATGATGTCTTCCACGTATCTCAGCTTAAGGCCTCTCATGGTGCTGAACAGGTTTCCTCTGAACTGCCCACACCATTGACTGAATTTCAGGTACCCCTCCGTATTCTGGATCGCCGCTTCAGTCCAGGGAATCATTCCATTGAGCAAGTCCTCATCGAGTGGTCTCACATGCCTGTAAGTCTTGCTACCTGGGAGAATTATGAAGAGATGCTTCGTCTGTTTCCTCGCGCTCCGGCATGGGGTCATGCCGGCTCTCAAGAGAGGGCGATTGTTACAAGCAAGGCACTCCCTGTTCATCGTCCGGCAAGTGCAGGTCCTACTGAAGCTGACCAAGGGAATAGCAGGCCTGTCCGAGAGAAGCGGCCCAATCCACTTGTAGTCGGTCCGCTCTGGGCCCAGTGAGAGAGTTAGCATTGAGAGAGCAGAGTACTTAAGGAGAGGGAAGCCGAGAGAGGAGGCTTATGCCATTTGTAAACCAAATTTGAATCCGTTCTTAATATTCATCGTAGTTCGTCGTCGTATTTCCTTTGCTTCTTCTACCTCGGATTCTCTCCCCTTCCCCAATCTATCTGCTAACAGGATGCTGAGAAGATACTCACCTGCGTGAGGAAATACATCGAGCCCAAGGTCCCTATTGGCATCGAGCTCAAGGTTCTCGGGCCCTGCAGCCGGTGCCACGCCATGGATGCCAAAGGTGCCCTTGGCTTCTAGCTCCCACTGCGGCCTGTGATGCTGACCCTTGTGTGTTCATGTTTCAGCTATAGTTTCTTTGTTAAAATCTTTTATTAGAATAAAACCCTTTTGGGCGTTTCATTTTGCGAGGTTAAGTGTTGAATATTTCATCCTCTCCTTTCATTTGCGAGGTTAAGTGTTTCCTTCTTATGAGTACCAACATAAAAAAAAAAAATATGAGCTAGCTAGCTTATACTATTTCTCGATCCTCCACGGACAATTAGTTGTAGAATAAAACCCTTGATGAAACCCAAAAAATTTGCTAAATTTGTTGATATGAGATCTATGATCAAATAGACCTCGAAACCTCCTTCAGTTACTGTATTTACTTGAGCAAGAGTTGATGTGGTATCTCACAGGGAAATTTTTTGTTAATCGATACTTCTTCGGTTTCAAAATATTGGGCGCATTAATATAAAAATTTTGTTAGTAGATAAAAATATTGAGAAGAATCACATTAATATAATTCTACGTAACTTATATGAAAATTTATTTTGCAGCACTGATAATATAGTGTAAAAGTATTAGTGGTAAAAGCACTCCCTTCCTAAATTAAATAATAAACATACATATAAATTAAAGTAGCTTTTGACTAAATTTCTCTTACAACATGTTGTTGTTTGTTAGAGGATCATTATTTAATATCATAAGCACTTTGAATCTAACTTTACTGATGCAAGTTTTATCTCCTAAACTTGTATATAATTTGCATAATAATGGATCAAAGTTTTAAAGTTTGACTTTCCATGTACAAAATGCCCCTCATCGTTCTACGATGGAGGGAGTACTTGAAAACACTTTTCTGAACTTTATACCTTATATACCAAAAGTAACATGGAGAGAGATTGATTCTGATATTCTCTTTTAACGAAAAGAATATATATTGAAGAAAAAATATCAAGAAACTATAATTTTGTTTAGCCAATATAATTGCAAATAATAATAATTGCGCTGTTTACTATCAATGGAAGCTACAATTTATAAAACGACGTTCAGTCAAATTAACAGTAAAGATATATGGTTTTGAAGGAAAAAGGGCGGAATTTAAAGTGTCATCGGCTACTAGCTATACATATCGACCGAGACAAGGATGGAGCAATACTACGGCATGCATGTCATTATGCCGTCCTTGACCTGCCAAGATCTTCCCTTGTGGAACGATGCAGCAATAAAAAACTATTCAAAAAGGGCGACTCTTCAATTTCGCGAAGAATTCAAACATGTTAGGCAAAGGCAATTTCTGGAAGAATTCAAATATGCGACACTGGCACTACACCTTTCTGAATTCAAAAAGTATCAACACGCTTATCCATGACAGCGAGCCGAGCACACTAGCCACTAGCAGATCGGTGGAGCCATTTAACTCACATCATGTGGTCCTAAATCAGTCATGACAAGATGTGACGAGTGCCCGGCATTATTATCACACCCTCTAGCTAATACCATCCATATTAGGCACTTAGGCAGGGAACATTTGGACTAGTCACAGCCAGCAGACTTCTTTAGTGGGGGCTGCACAACCTCATGAGACAGCAGATGGCTTGGTGGTGATGGATGACCAACAAATAGGGGTCGATTTTGAGGCCATGATCAATGCTGGAGTGTCAGCAGATGGTGAACCAAGTAACATCCTAGGTAGTATGGTGGTGATGGCTGTTTTGTCTGATGGAGAGCTTACTCCAGTGCGGCGCAGCAAGAGGAATGCGGACATAGCTGATGTACCCTCTATGGAGAAGGCAGAGAAAAGGGTCGCCATCAAGAACCTAGAGGTTTCTCCGGGTAATGAAAATATTGTTTTTAATTCTATATCCTCTTTCCCTAGTGATCATATTAAGAAAAAATTGCAAACCGTAGGAATCAGCTTAGGTGATGAAGTGAATTTAATTGATGAGTCTGTAGCTCTTTTAAAAGATGTAGAAAATGGAAGATTGAATGCCTCTCATGTTGCTAATACACTAGATAAGGAACCGGAATTAGATGAGGTTGAGATCGATTCTGATACTGCCACCATCAGTCGACTCTGTGGCGACTTGACGGAGGTGGTGATGGATGATAACATTGCGGACCTTGATGATGTACTTGTTGATGTACCCATCAAGGTGGCAAAGGTTAGAAAGGCAAAGAAATTGGTTAAAAAAAATGTAACCATTAAAAAGAAATTGTTCCAATGAAGGGGATCTTTTGGAATTGTAGGGGTCTACGTGACCTTGCTAAGCATAATTTCTTACATGATTTGGCTCAGGACAAGAGACTTGATTTTATAGCATTATCGAAACCAACGAAATAGTTTCTCGACTCGGTGTCTTGAAAATTTTTGTGCGGGAGCTGATTTTGTCCGGCATTGGCGATGTCCTCGGGGTATGTGGGGGGATGCTAATGGGTATAAATCAAGGTTGCTTTGAGATAGAAAATATCATCGATGGGGATTATTTTATAAAATTTTTGTTAAGAAATAAGGTAGATGGTTTTCGATGGGCCCTTTTTTGTTAGGTCTACGGGCGCAGCACGGGGAAGAGCACAAAAGAAAATTTTTTATCAGAGTTAGTACGTGCTTGCACTAGCTGTGGGGATCTACCTTTTGTAGTAGGGGGAGATTTCAACATAATTAGGAATCCATCAGAAAAAAAAATTCAAGGTATAATGATAAGTGGCCATTCCTCTTCAATGCAATTATTGAAACTTTGAATCTAAGGGAGATAGAGATGTCAGGTAGAAAGTTTACTTGGGCTAATTATGCTGAAATTCCAACCTTTGAGAGGTTAGATCGTATCTTGGTGACAACTGAGTGGGAACAAAAATTTCCTTTGGCTACTGTCCAAGCCCTCACCCGCGAGATCTCAGATCATACACCACTTTTACTTGACGGAGGGGAATCATCTCACAGAGGCAACACTAGGAACTTTAAATTTGAGTTAGGGTGGCTAATGAGGGATGGTTTTTTTGATCTGGTTAAGGAGGTGTGGGAATCTGAGAATAGGGGTAGGACACCCTTGGAATGTTGGCAATCCAAAATTAGAAGACTACGACGATTCCTTAGAGGTTGGGCTCGAAATTTAGTCTCCCAAAAGAAGAAACATAAATTAGACTTACTAGAAAAAATAGACGCCATTTGAGAAAGGCTGAGACAAATTTATTATCATCTCGGGAAGTAGAGCTTAGTCATCATCTTAAAGGGCAACTTACTAGATTGCTAAGAGAGGAGGAGATTTATTGGCTCCAACGATCGAAAGCAACGAAGTTATTTCAAGGGGATGATAATACTAAGTATTTCCATATGTTGGCCAATGGGAGACATAGAAAAACAAAAATTACTCAACTTGAACAGGAAGAAGGAATTGTTGTTGGGGAGACAAATTTGAAAAATTATATAACCAATTACTACAAAAGGCTATTTGGACCACATTTACAGAATTCTTTCTCACTGGACGAGAATTTGAGGCATGATATACCTCAAGTGTCGGCGGAGGAGAATGAAGTATTAGTTGCTCCATTTAGCGAGGAGGAGGTTAAATTGGCAATCTTTGATATGGAACATAATAAGGCACGGGTCGGGGACGGATTTTCTGCAGAATTTTATCAATTCTTTTGGGATGTGGTCAAGCAGGATCGATGAGCCTATTTTACTTAATTTTATATGGGGAGATTGCCTATTCACAGCTTAAATTTTGGGGTAATTACACTACTTCCCAAGATCACAGAAGCAACTCGAATTCAACAGTATAGGCCAATTTGTCTCTTAAATGTGTCATTCAAGGTCTTTACAAAGGTGTTAAATAATAGAATTTTGAAAGTGGCCGATAAAGTGATAGGACCAACTCAGTCAGCCTTTATCCCGGGGAGATACATAATGGAAGGTGTTGTTGTACTACACGAAACAATACATGAGATGCATAGGAAGAAAAAAATGGAGTGATCCTAAAGTTAGATTTTGAAAAGGCATATGATAATCTTAAGTGGCCTTTCATACAACAAGTCCTTAGAATGAAAGGATTCTCACCAGTTTGGTGTGAATGGATTTCAAAAGTCATGTCTAGAGGAAGTGTTGCAGTAAAGGTCAATGAGAATTTAGGCCACTATTTTCAAACAAGAAAGGGGTGCGCCGTGGGGATCCGCTATCTCCAATATTGTTTAATATAGTGGTTGATATGTTGGCAATTCTCATTTCGCGAGCAGCAAAAGAAGCAGGACAAATTCATGGAGTGGTCCCGCATTTGATTGATGAAGGACTCTCAGTCCTTCAATATGCGGATGATTTCTTTGTTATCTTTATGGATAATGATTTAGAGAGGGCCAAAAACATGAAGCTCTTACTTTGTGCTTTTGAGCAACTATCGGGACTCAAAATCAATTTCCATAAAAGTGAATTGTTACATTATGGAGAAGCTAATGCTCATCAAGCGGAGTACACGCAAATTTTTGGGTGTAATGTAGGATCATTTCCTTTTAGATATCTAGGAATTCCTATGCATCATCGAAAATTAATGAATAAGGATTGGAAACATGTGGAAGAAAGATTTGAAAAGAAGCTAAGTGGTTGGAGAAGTAAGATGCTCTCGGTGGGAGGGAGGCTTGTTTTAATTAATTCGGTTACGAGTAGTCTTCCTATGTTTATGATGTCTTTCTTCGAGATACCTAAAGGAGTATTGAAAAGATTAGATTATTTTCGATCTCGGTTTTTTTCTCGGCAAAGTGATGAACATAAAAAGAAATATAGATTGACTGAAATGGGAGATAGTATGTACACCAAAAGATCGGGGAGGATTGGGAGTCTTAAATCTGGGTATGCATAATAGGTGCCTACTAAGCAAATGGCTTTTCAATCGATAAATGGGGATGGGGTATGGCAACAATTGCTTAAAAACAAATACTTAAGGGATAAAACTTTGACTCAAGTCCAACACATGCACGGGGACTCTCGGTTTTGGGCTGGCCTTATGAAGGTCAAGGATGAGTTCCGTCTATGGGTAGATTTGATCTAGGTGACAGAGATCAGTGCGTTTTTGGGAGGATTCATGGATAGCACCACAACCTCTAAAAACAATCTTCCCAGGCACTATATAACATAGTCAAAAAAAAAAAAGTGCTTACGTTAGGTCGAAGATTGTCTACGATACCGTTAAATGTAGCATTCGGGAGATCTCGATGGGAGTTAATTTACAGGCATGGCACAATGTGGTGGCCATAATTGCAGATGTATAATTAAATAACCAAAGGGACCGGTTTGTGTGGGAAATTTGGATCGTAAGCGGTTTGTTTTCGTTAATTCCATGTACAAAGCAGCTTTGTTAAATGTACATGCGTTACCGTACAATACCTTAATTTGGAAACTTAAACTACCTCTCAAGATTAAAGTCTTTATGTGGTACTTGTACAAAGGGAGTAATTTTAACTAAGGATAATTTAGCTAGGAGACAAAGTGGCAAGGAGATCGAAGTGTTGTTTTTGTTCTTTCAATGAGACCATACAACATTTTCTTGTTTGATTTGTCATTATGCTAAATTTGTATGGAGAATCATTTATATTTCATTCAACCTAGAACCTCCAACAAGTGTACACAATTTGTTTACAGGTTGGTTGGAAGGGTTAAATGGAAAAATGAAATCTCAAATTCTTGTGGGTGCAAGTGCTATCTGTTGGGCACTTTGGTTAACACGTAATGATGTTGTGTTTGATAAGGCCACAACACCGTCTTATTTGAGGTTATCTTCAAGGGGATGTATTGGACCAGGTAATTGGACCTTACTTGAGAAGGAGGAGGATCGCCAGTTCATGAAGGCGGGTTGTAGAATTATTGAGACAACCGCAATGGAGGTGTTCGCAAGATATGGCTGGAGATTTAGCAATAGAATATCTCTTTAGTTGGTTCCTTTTCAAATTGTTTTTGTCTTGAGGGCTCAAATCTTTGCATTTGAGATTCTTTGGAGTTGTTTTGGTTGCTTGTAATAATGAACAGCCATATGCATTAGTCGATGCAGAAGCTGAGATATTAATATATTCCCCTTTCTAAAAAGTCATTGTCGTCCGTGACCGGCCAAAGGTCTCTTCCCTTGTGTTGTATACACTCTAATCATATGGAGCACTTAAAGGGTATACAATACTTTATTATGCACAGATTACATGCACGGCAACATATGCTCAGTATGGACAATACGTGACATAATGGTCAAATCTTTCTTCAAGAATTCAGGTACAAAATAGTGATGTTATACCTCTCCTCTCCCCCTAGCACCCCCAACGGGTGGTAGTATCCGTCGACTCGGGGATGACTAGCATTAACGGAGGCGGGAGTTTCTCTCTAGATGCCCCTCCGGCCATTAATGGAGGGGTTGTCTCCCGTAATATTGGTTGTGGTAGTTTTTAATCCCAACAGTAAGATGGCAAACCAAAGTCTTTCATTTTATATCCTAAAAAGAATCTTCAATGCATCAAAGCCATTCTTTGAGCATCTCTAACAATTTGGTAGAAAGACTTCTAATTTTGATTTTTAGTAAAACTAGTTGAAATGCACGTGCGACACGACACGCACGTGCCTATGAAAACTATTTTGTCGTATACACCAATTTATACCAATGTCAGATTTGCAAACTAATTAATCAAATATATTTTTTTTTTGATAATGGATAATAAAATCCGGCCTCTACATCCGGGGATGCACACAGCCAATTATCACGAGTTTGTAGAAATGAAAAACAGGTGCCGGCCGAAAGTGTGCGTGACATAAACATTAACACTAAAGCAAACGGAACAAATTCTTCCACCCTCTATTGGAAATTTCTAGAGCAACCATCTCCAATTGCTTGCTCAATGTAATGAGGGCATCCTTTGCTTGCTCAGCACGCTGCAACCGGGCCCGTAAACGCAGCCAATAAGCTCCCCGAAGATAACCTGCTTAATAGAGTTAGATTTCAATTTTTTAAAAATCGTGTCATTACGACACCTCCAGATGGCCCAGAATAAGGCTGCCACACCAACCCAAATCAGTGGCTTAGAATGTTTATGTTGATTATGAAGCCACGAACCAAACATATGGTTAATAGAAAAAGGTTCAAATATAATGAACAAGCGACAATATTCTTTTAAAAAATGCTCAAATAAAAAAGCAAGTTTCTAGAAAGGGAAAGCTTAGCAAGAAACAACGCGCAAGGACAAACTCACAGTTGGTTAGATCTTTGTTGCCCCCTTGAAAAATATTTTAACCACTTAAATGTGATCAATCAAACCATATACGTTGCAGAACATTTTTCAACCTCTGTCACTGCAACAAAAAAAAAAATGTGATGAGATTTTCCCTTTATTTTCTTGAACCAAGGATCTTCCCCATTTCAATTGCAATAATGGACAAGTAGTTCAGATAGGTTCAGAGACAGCAAAAGGAGGGGTTTTTCTGTTAAAAAATGCTTCTCATGATAGAGCAATCCAGGTCAAAATTGGCAAGAAAATTTTGAAAAAGATTTATCTTATTGATTAGTTACTATTGTCAATGCAAAAATAGACAAATTAAATACAGATATGGTAAACGGGGCACCATCTTTCATTACCTAGTACTTATTCAGCTGACGAATATGAAGGAAATTTCCATTTGTTTTAAACTAACCACAATCAACCAGAAACATAAATATTGGCACAAATAGATACCTGCTTCAGCATCAGCATGGCTGCACAAGGCCATGCTCCTTTTTATGTAGGGCGTCCACCTTTTCACTAAGCTTTCTTTTTTTTTTTTTAGGGTAACCCACCTGGAATAAATGTTAAACAATGTTTGTTTAACTAAAGCCACATAGATAAATAATGCTTGCAAGATAAAAAAAAAAAAAAAAAAGCACACAGGTCAAATGTTTTAGACACCTATTCAGATGCAAGCAATATGCAGCCTTACATGGTTCTACTCTAAGTACTTATGACATCACAAAGCACCAGGGTTAGTCTCCAGGTAATACAATCAAGTATTCCAAGTTGCTAACACTAACAGAAGAGCGTAATCCTCTTTTGGTCAATCCGTTTCACTTTTCACTGAAATACGGAATTATGTGCCAACTGCCAATTTTTGAAGTACACAGATGCCAATTTTTAGAATCTATTTTCAGAACTCATTATTGTCATCAATCCCTTCGAGGAAGACAACTCATCCTCGCATACATCAATATCCTCTGCAACATGCAATCTTTGTATGTCATTGTTCCCTAAATTTTCAATTGCTATTAGCAGCCAGTAGTGGCACAGTCCTGTAGCAATTACGCTGGGATACTGATCATCAAACAAGGAACTGACAGCAAAGTGGTAATGAAGAATTCGGACGACCCTCACCTCTTCCAGGTTAAAAAGAAGTAATTTAAAAAACATTAAGCAATCATTGCTTTTGGAATTTTACAAAGAGGCAAGATGCAAGCTTCTGATCAACAGAAATTAACTCACGAACAGGGAGGATCGGCCGGCTGTCTATAGGGGCAAGCGCTGCACTTCTTGAGCACGCACGGTGCAATGACACCGGCGCCGGTAGCGCTGTAAGCTGAGCTCGTGCCTGACATCGACCAGAGCGGAGGGAGGGAAAATCGAACAAAAGAAATTGCCTTCCTACTAATAACGATAAGCGAGAACACTGCAGGCTAGCCACCGTGGTCCCAGGACATTGCGGCAGTTGCCGCTGCCTTCGGGCTCAATTCTGCACGCGCCGCCAGCAGCCGTCCCTCTGTCCATGTCGCCTCGAGGGCACGGTACCTACCATGTGCGGCGCCACCGTTTGCTGGCTGAAATTCCCACACTTGCACCATCATGAAGGGCACAAACTAACCCAGGAATATACACATATCCTGACTTAAAAGCCCTTCTTGTTCTTCGGATCAGGTTCGATTTGAGCATGCTCAAGGCCTAGGTTATGTGGTACGTATGTTTTTGAGCATGTATCAAAGGAAGCACAAAAAAATGATTAGCCAAAGCAAGGCCAAGAAATTGAAGATAAGATATTCTAATCAGGCATGACATGATTATCCAATTTGGATGAATAATTATTGGTAACATGGTACTCCCTCATTCCAAATCTTACGAAAAAAATAATATCAAAACTGTAATTATAATTATAATGTTAGAAATTAGAAAGTAATAAAGAACAACATATTAATATTACTATTACCTCAATTAAATAATGCTTCGGCAACGTTTCTTGGAATACTATTTCTGGCATTCATTGATACAAAATCATTGAAGACAATATAAGAATTAATGTTTCCCAAAACATCTCTTTCAACGGATAAATGCTTCTTTAGGCAACATTTTGGTAACATCTAAAATACGGAGAAAATTAAGTAAATAAATGGAATGAAACATTACAACCGTAACCATAATACAATAATCTGTATCTATACTACCCAAATATATCTAAATGAAAATTGAAATCATACAAGGTTCCAATACCTTGGATTCGTTTGAAAAAAGATAAGGCACATAGGAGGAGAGCCTGCAGAATTGGTTTGATCGCTGATTTGCTGGCGGATGCTCTCGGTGGCTCAGGCCATGACGATAGGACTGCCGAGGCTGATTCACCCAGCGCCATGGATTAGTACAAATATATTAAGTATTGTTCATCTTTTGGCAAACACACGGAAAGAATGCAAATCCCACATCGAGTACGCACCGGTTTGATGCAACTGCAAACGTACGACGACGAACATCAAAGACCACATCGGTGCCCTTCTCGATCGCACAGGAGGAGGCCAGCCGGCGACTGCTGGGGCACTGGACGTCTATCGAGGCGGAGTCCTGGAGAAAGCGCGTCGAGTCCAGAGTCATCATAGATTCAAACTGGATGAGTGAGGAGGACCTGCAGGTTGGAGGATCTGGTGTCCCACCGCACCAACGTCTGCCCGTTCGCCTTCGTCAACGTCGCTGCCGTGGACGCTGAGGACGACGCACCGGAAACCGCCTACTCCTCTGCCTGTTCTTACTTGCAGGTCAGTTAAATGGCAGGTCGTGAGGTGGGGGCGCGCCTCCGTTGGGACGGGCGCCCATTAGAGTTTGCCGATGGGAAACCGCAAGAGGCCAAGGCGGCATTTGTGTCACGGTGATTCGGGAAGGGGGCCATCGAGGGCGATGCAGTTCAGTATCGCGGAGACGGAGTAGGCGTCAAGGTCGGCGTCGGCCCTTGGCCGCCTAGCAGCCGTGTCGGCGGTAGAGCGTCGCGTGTAGTCCGCGCTTGCTCCGGGGAGAGATCATCGACAAGGCCGGGCGGGGGCTTGGATCTCGGTATTGGGAACCGGTGGAGAGACGGAACCGCCCGGCCTGCAATGCGAGTCGCGCTGGAGGCACGACGTGAAACCAAGGTAAAGCGTCGCGGAGGCGGAGGGATACACGCGCGGAGGCGCTAAGTGGGGTTAGTCTCGTGGGGGTTGGGCTGGGAGTCGCGCGGGACGATGGCTTCGCGCCGTATCGGGATGCTACGCGCTGTTTCGGAGCCGCGATTATTGTTGAGTCGCGCGTCCTGGTTCGGAGGAGCGAAGGTCCGCGAAACACCCGTAACCTAAGGTTCGTTACAACTGGATAACCGTTGGATGCAAAACAAAGAGAAATCGGACCGATCAGATGGAGACATGTGTTCATGAATTCCTTCGCTCTTTTATAGTATAGAATATAGATAGATAAAAAAAATTGTTCCAACAACTTCCCAATCCTAATAACTCATAACTCTCATCGCACCAATCTGTTCCAATGTTGTCGATCCACCTTTTTGCCAAAGCCGACGCCAGTGCCAACCGAACGCCGGTGCCACCAACCAATACCACTACAGGAGCTCTAGATCCAGACCCACGAAGGCTGGTTCCGGTAGCCAGAGCGTCCGATCCGGTGACTAGAGCTGCTGCCGCAGTCGCCGGCACACCGCTCCACACGACGAGCAACAGTCCCCATCCAGTGGCTCTGCTCACGACCACTACAGGAAACAGGTTCTTTGCCGAGCGCATGGCACGCATGGCAAAGACCAAAAGGCGGGAAAATTTTTCGGCGGAAGAGGTCCTATGCCGAGCCGAGTAGAGTGCGCCGAGCAGAGTGCTCGGCATAGGACGGGAAAATTTTTCACGGAAGAGGTCCTATGCCGAGCACCCAGACCACCAGCTCTCGGCGACCTATTCGTCGAGCACCAACTGCAGCAGTCGGCGAAGAAAAGTGAACATTAACGGCTGTTGCAAGTGATGGCAGTTCCACCAATATTCGCCGAGCACCTGTCAGACAGGTTCTTGGCAAAGTAGAAATCTTTGCCGAGCACCTGTTAGTAGAGTTCTCGGCAAAGAAATTTTTTTTTTTTTTTTGACAATTCTTCGCCGACAACGTGTCAGCATAGTTGTCAGCAATTTTTTTGACAGTTCTTCGAGGACAGCCTGTTAGGACATTTCTCGGCAAATATAGGTTTAATTTTTTTTTTGGAAATTCTTCACCGAGAACCTAAGTTCTCGGCGGTCGACAAAGGTTGTGTCTTTTGCCGACAGCTGAGCCCGAAGTTTCGGCAAATATGGGAAACCGGCCGTCGGCCGGCCAAAATCTCCCATATTTGCCGAGTGTACTAGCAAAAACCGTCGGCGAAGACCTCTTTACCGAGAGCTCCGCTCGGCAAAGCGTAAAAAAATTGCCAATTTTTTGTTTTTGCTTTCCTCCTTGACAAACAAACACATATATAATATTTATCACATCCATTCAATTAGATATCACATTCCTCCCATCCGGCACATAAAACACATCGATATATCACAATACACATATATTAAACATGTAGCATCACAAGATCAAGTCCACATGACCACCACAAGTTCATCACAAGCCCACAAGTTCACCACCACCACCACAAGTCCATAAGTTCATCACCACCACAAGTCTAACAAGTGCACAAGTTCATCACCACAAGGGCAAAGCATCCCACAAGTCCACAATTTCATTCTATAGGCGGGGAGGGTCGGAAAGGTGTAAACTGAGCTCCCGGCGACGGGAAGGCTTGCTCACCAGCTTGAGGTGGCTGATTTGAACCCACCGATCCAGGCTGCGCAAAGGAGACAGGGTCGCAAGTGTTAGGCATGATTGCTTGATACATGAAAACGAAAAATGGAACTCTTTGCAATCATACTCATAGGAGTTCCCAGAACGGCCTGAGTCTGAAGTTGTGGAGTGACCGGAGCTAGGAGCTCAGGTGGCAGAGTCAAACCACAAACCACCTATCGTGGAAAGGAACCTAGTAAGTTCCTCGAAATTGGTCGCCATTGTCGCCTGCGTCTGCTCCTCCTCCTCACGACGCCTCCTTTCCTCTGCTAGCAGCTGTGCTTGCTCCTGACGTAGCCGCCTTTCCTCTTCTACCTGAGCCTACAACATTTAGTCATCGCTGTTTCAGTAATGCAAACATTACTAGACGTGTAAAGACGAATGTACGTCGAGTAATGCAAACCTCAAGGGCGCCGAAATGGCCCATCGCCACGCTCGGTCAAGGCCGGAGCTGTCAATGATGCCGTCGACGATGCCCAACCTCCCGTGCTTCTTGCCACCAAAGTGGCCCATGACTATGTCAGTATCAATGTCATGTGCGCCCGGATCGTAATCTTGCTCATATTTCTGCCGAGTGGCCGCTGTGTACTCAGCGATCCGGTTGCCCACACTGGGGTTGTTGTATGCCTCCGGCGGGTCGTTCACGTCGTAGGAAACATCAGAGGTTGCCTTGCCCTTGTGCGACATGCAGAAGGCCTGCCAGTCGCGGCAGTCCTTGCCGGGATGCGCCTGCAGCTGCGAGAAACAAAGGAAGAGGATTAGTGTGCTGGACTGGCTATAAAAGAAGTTTGAGCCTGATAAAAGAAAAGCGCATACCCATAATTCTTTGTACTCCGGAAGGCTCCGGCTGCCTTGGTGGTGTGTTGGACCTGGCATCACCAAACGTCGTTCCCGTGCGGACTCGTGCGCCCTTTGCCAGTCCTCCGTGAACCACTTGTCAACCATCTGCTCCCAGCAAGGGCCATGGACACGCAACCAATAGGGAATCATCTACACGTCATGACAAAATTTCAGATTAGAAGATCACATTAAATATATTAAATCTGAAAGCGAGCTCCGCTTAGTGTTGTTCTTGTACCTCTATAAACTGCTCACGGGTCAACATCATCGTTCTTGCTTGTTCCTTGGTCACCCTCCTGCCAAGCACCATCGCGTTGTACGTTATGATGGCTTGGTGCTTCACCTCAAGCACTCTTGCCGCTTCCTGTTCCTTTCCTTCCTCGCATTGGAAGAAGTTCCGCATACAAATATGATATCAAATTCAAGAATAATTTTTAAGAATGCGATGTATTGAGAAAAGGCTTTGTGCGAGGGCGAGTTACCCAAAACTCCATGAGCACTTGCTCTGCCTTGTGGGCTTAGACCGGGTCTTCTCCCTGGTAGTAGGCTCCCGAGCAAGGGGCCGGTGCTGTCCGCCCGTGGTAAGTGACAGTCGGGGTAGTGCTGCCCGCACAACCCCCTCGATAATAGTGGCGGGTTTGCGTGAGGCACCGCCCGACACAACGATCCAGTTCCTTCACAATGAAGACATAATATTAGTTTCACTAGAGAGTGTAAATGAAGTAGGCATCTAAATCTACTTACCTTGTCCCTTTGGGGCGAACAAAGTGGCGGTTGTGAAGCGCCCACGCAGCTAGGGTCACGGTGGCGGTTTCCTCGACCGCCACGTTTAATCCATTAACCCATGACAGTTATTTAATAAAACTGCCCACGTTAATTCATTAACGGTGGTGGTTTTCTTTATATGACCTCCATGATTAATGTATTAACCATGGCGGTTTTTATAATTTAACCGCCACAGTTATTTAATTCAAGATTAATAAAAAAATAAATTGTAAATATTATAAAATTATAAATGATGATGTACATCACGTATTAAATAATAAAATAAGAGAATATTTACACAAATCTTGAACATGCATCACATTTCGACATTCAAGTCACATGTTTTCGCGTTCAAGCACTTAGTTTAAAAGTTACAAAGAGACCGGTGACCATCGGTTTTACAAACTCGAACGATCGATTAAGTTTAGGTTACAAATATAGTCGAGGGCCACCCCACATATAGTCTCTCATGTCTAACTTATTCCTCCAGTCCCGTAGTTCCCGTAACTCGTCGTCTAGAGCAAGCTAGCTCGTAGGGTCGAAGAAGTGGCCGCTAGGTTGCAGAACGTCGTCAGTGATGGCCCTATAGATGTCGGCAACCACATCCCTGAACGTAAGGTCCTTGTTAGCGTCTTTCAACCACCAATCTTGTGTGGTTCTCTTCTTCAGTTCATGCCAGGTACTACGGTACACGTCACTACGCCTCATGACCGGACAAGTATAGAAACCACACAGGGATGTGCCTGCAGGCTGCTTAGGGCACTGCATGCACGATATATGTACCAGAAAATGGTTAGAATATTATGAGAGAATTCAATATGGACGAGCAAACGAGAGTAATGCTACATACCGGGTACTCGCGCCTGATCTTCATTTTGTCCTGATGGTCCCTTTTGCGTGCCTTGCTCCTCCGATCGATTGAATCAGGGTCGGCCAAGTAATCCTTGTAAGCCCTATATGAAATCCAAGAGTGTCAACAACTATGTATGTCAAACTTAATATGTATGTTGTGTGTGGTATGAAATATATAAGAGTGTCATGACTTACAATTGTAGAGTCTCTTCAAAATGTCTATAGAGGCCTTTTGGCACATCTTCCAAGGAGTCCATCCTAATGGCCATTCCATCCTGAGGGAAGATTACCCAAGTAATCCAATGGCCTGTGAATATTGTTTTAAATACACCGTCCAGGCTACACCATTATATTTGATTAGATATAGATTTCAAGTGTTCAAAAAATAAAAGTATTGAATAATTAACCTAGTATCCCTTTGACATACTTCAAATGGTGGGCCCCAATGAGACTCCCCTCCTCTTTGACCTTCTTCATGCACCTATAGATGTAGTCTGCCGTCTCTCTAACTTTTGTTTGATCTTGTCTGCCTGTATTGATATTGTGCTCGCTTGTCCAACTTCCTAAGGTCGGGGTGCCGCGGGAAAGAAGGTTGGGGCTGCTTATATAGCCCAGGCTTTTACGTGACGGTTTTTTTACAACCGCCAAGGTTATTAGGCATTAACCATGGCAGTTTTTGCCCTGGACGGGGGGCTGCTGGGCCACCTACTTTCCGTGGCGGTTTCTCAAAAAACCGCCACGGAAAATATTTTGAAAACGTCGTGCAAGTTCAATTGTGTAGTAGTGTAGGCTTGTTGCTTCAGGTAAACTTATGAAACCCAACAGAGCAGCTGGGAAAAGAAAGCAAGCTTCAGTTGCTACCAAAGGAATGACATGATGAGCAGGATATAGACTCAGATTTCAAAACAGCTACCATCCTAGCAAAGGACATAAATGACAAGCAGTATATTATCATGATTCCAAACCATTACGGGTATTGAACGTGTCATGAACCCAATAGTATTTCGGGTATTGAACGTGTATTATGGGATTGGGTACATGGACAGTAGTATCTCAACCGGGTTTGAGGGCCAGTGAAACATCTAACTATAACTGAAAGCAAACAATATAACCAACAGAAGGTAGTTATGGTAGTGGGGGGAACAAAAATCAAATCATAAGCCCTAAGGCCTGCTGCTTCAGGTGAACAATTGCCCAAAGGCACAGCTGACAAAAGAAATTAAAGCTCATTGCAACCTTCAGATGACAGTAGGGACCAAATAAATGCATGGTATAAGCAAGACCTGGGCATATATTGACAAAGATTTCAACAGCTAGCCAGGACGAAGATGATGCATGCCAATCAGTATATTGTGATTCCAAACCATTACTTGCTGAACCAAATAGTGTTTGCATTTTTGCATACATAGTTTCATGATACCGATAAGTCGGGTTTACAGGATGAAATCAAGTACTAGATCTAATGACGACACACGCATCACATCACATCTCTGTAGATCGATGACATGATCTATTTATTTATTTATAAAGAGAGCAAAAGTTGAAAAATGAAAATGATACCTGATTTGGAAAATATATATGCATGGTCTCTAAGCTGAGATAATCCCAACAGTGTTTTGATCAGGCCGTCATCGAAGGCACGCGAGAGGTATCTTTGTATTAAATAAGGCCAGGCGTCCGACAACAATAAACCAATCCACGGCATGATTTGTCACAAGACAAGGATAATAACCATGCCAAGTTATTATTGATTACATGCTGAACCAAATAGTAGAGTTGTTTACACCGGCAATATTCACTACACCACAACACTTAAACAAACTTTTAATTAGCATTAGATGGTGGGTTGCTAAAAGTTTGTCTCGGACCGGCTGTTGCTAAAACTTTTAATTAGCATTAGATGGTGGGCTGCTAAAAGTTTATCTCGGACCGGCCGTTGCTAATATCAACTATGGCGATGGATGGTCCGTTGGTGTAAAAATTTTCGTTTTACATTGGACAGTCCGTCGCTATATGTAAATACCAGTGTTGGACCGTCCGTTGCTAAATAAATTTTACATTGGCGTGGTACATTTAGGCCCTTCCCAGCAGTTATTTTTGGCCCAAAAACTCCTAAACCCTAAAGTGTCTCACGGTGCACACGCCCGCATCTCCACCTGCTCCCGTTCCCGCACACGCACGCACGACGCCTCCACTACCGCCGCCGCCGCCGGTTGCCCACGCTTGCTCCACGCTTGCCTGCCCCGCCTCCACACCGCACACACCACCCCCCCGGCCGAGCCCCCCCCCGGTCACCGGCACGTCCCTGCCCTCGCCTCTCGGATATGCGTGCCGCCGGGCTCCTTGGCGTTTTTGCCGCGCCACCATCTCGAGGAAGCTTCCCGGGCCCGCCCCGCAGATCCCTCAAGGCTCAAGCCCGCCCGCCCGGCCGCATGTTGGCCCAAAACCGGAAGAGTTAGTTCAACCGAGCGCACACCCGGAGGAAGCCTTGCTACACCCCAAAATCTAGCCCAAGATGTGAGGGACTCCCCCCACTTTTAAGTTGGTTCAACTCTCCCCTATAATCAATGCGGGACTAATCCCAACAATTTCCCTCATCACACATTGGTGCCCCTTAACATAGACGAGGCCCACACCACAATCCACCAATGACCAGCCCCACAGACGGGCACATACAGGCCTCACACACCCGCGGTCCACCACTGACCGGCTCGACACACGAGCACACATGGGCCTCACACCTGCGGTTCACTGGGCTTCGGGCCTACACCAACCGAGTGTGCACGGGTACAAGAGATTGCGGACCCAGCTCTGATACCATTTGTTGGAATCGAGGATCGACGAACAATCACAATAACAAGAACAATAGACAAAGAAAACTCGGCGACGAACGCCGCGGCGACACACGCCTATATCTTGGCTATTATTAATGAAATACACAACCCGGCTCACACTTGGAACACGAGAGGAGACTCGCCGGGAGACCCACGCCTGCCGTGGTGACGAACGCCGCAGCGACACACGCCTGTATCTTGGCTATTATTAATGAAATACACAACCCGGCTCACACTTGGAACACGAGAGGAGACTCGCCGGGAGACCCACGCCTGCCGTGGCGACGAACGCCGCAGCGACGAACGCCGCAGCGACGACAGTACACCGGACACTCCCTCTGTTTCTCTCGGCTCACTCACAAACTAGGAGTACATGGTGTACTTAACCACTAGGGACGCACCATGGAGCACACCTCCACTCACCCGTCTTCATGCCATGATCAGGACGACGCGCTCAGCAACACCGTGAGAGTCATTCACTCATCTCGGACTTTGCCGCATCCTTGTGCTGACCGGCAACATGCACACCACTATTCCTACTCAAGACATAGCCTCGACCGTTGCATGCCATCCTAGAGGCGCGCACACACACGGACTAGTTACTAACCTAAAAATAGCTTGCACACAACATGCAGACCACCACAACGCGGCACACAACGCACACGCCATGGACACTATGTCGTGGTTTATTTCTAACACCGCACAGGATCAAACCAAACACTAGCTTAAACTATCACACGCATCACATCTGGAGGATAGTGGCAAACATGGGGGGTTCTCTCCTTATGTGGGTACTTTCTGTCAGAAGAAAAGGGAAACAAATAACCTGATTTGCCGTTGCGACGCCCCGGGCACGGACGACGCGCCCCTAATCGACGACCACGGCCCTACTACACCATGCCACGAGCCGGCCAGCTCGATCGGTCTGTAGTTGAACTTGTTGAGCACGAGGTGAATGGTACGCAGCTCCGAATGGGGGATCGGTTCCGCATAGTTTCTTCGCTTCCACTCTTGCAGATGCCATGACATCTCCGCATATTTCCACACGTAATCAGTCAACAATTCTTTGGTGAATCCCGTGCCAGTACTCCAGCCACCTACAAAGGACTCGAGGATAGGATTCGTCCTTGCAGACTCGCAGACCATGAATATGAGGCCCACCAGTGCCAGCCTGCCGTCATTCTCAACAACTTCGCCATCAGCAGTAGCAGGGCGCTGATAGCTCGAAAGCCTGCGCACGGCGTCCATCGCGAACTGACGGCCCAGATGCGCGTCCTCCAGTTTCTTCACGGCTTCAGTAAACGCTTTGACTCCCAGTATCCTACTGTACCCAGTACTGCCGCCCCAGTGTAGAGGTACTGCATTGTACTCTAGCGGGAGCATGCGCTGTCTTGGACTCGCAAGCTCGTACCAAACCCCTTGCTTGTTCATGAAGCCATGGACGTACAAGTTGTCATCCCGCATGGCTAGTGTCGTTGACGACGTTTCATTGCCCTCCACAGCTTGGATCTTGATGTGAAGCCACCTCCCCGGTTGTTCAGGACGCACATTGGAGAGCAATGGGTGTTCTCGGGTGGAGCGGAAATTTGAATCAGAGTGGCGATCCAAGATATCCTCGCGTTGGTCTCGGTGGTTGGCGGCGACGCGACGTAGATCCATTATGAACTCAAGGAACGACGATTCATCTCCAATGGTGTAGACTACTTCAGTTTTATATTCAGACACCGTTGTGACCTGCATGTAGTGCTGGAGTTAACAAGAAGGAAAGAGATATACTACGTATATATGTAATGAATGCGTCTTGCCGTCTTCAATGGTTGGTTAGTCCTCCTTTACCTCCGATGGACATGGACCAGTCCAGGTGACCTCCACTTGTACTTCATTGCCATCGTCAGTTTTTTTACTTTTACTTGAACAAATTCCATTGTCGAAGCTGAGATGAGCTTCCAGTTCAACTCCCATGCCGTCTTCAGTTTCGATCTGCAGGTTCACATCTACGTGAAGCACGCTACAACATGGCACTGCAATCACGTTCCTTGCCAGCTCGAGAAGGAAGCACGAGTTGTCGCTGTCGGTACGGGAGAAATACCGACGCGTCCCCTTTGCACACCTGAAAAGAACGCTCCTGTATTCGCCCTCGAAGCCATCGATGAGCGCACTGATTTCACCACCGATGCCAGCAGCGATCTGCCCATCCTTGAGCCGAAACTTGACGACCTGCACAGTGGCCTCCCGAGCGTTGGACATCACCGCGTAGGTCACCTCTGCTACCTCGCGCTTGTCATGTGGAGTGCAGATAATGTGGCTCACGGGTTGTCCGTCGACTTGGGAAGCATACTTGGGGTCATAGCAATCCCATTCCCATCTGATGGGAGCGCTGGCTGGGATGTCCATTTTGATGGCGAAGCACCCGTACCCTGAGATGCCTGTGTAGGGTCCAGTCAACACCAAATCGACCATTCTTCCCTACAATCATGCACGCACTGATTGATTAACACTTGCTTGGATGTGAATGGATTGATATTAAACATTAAATATGGTAGGATAATAGTACAATATATATAGTAGTATTTGTATATACCTGTTCTCCTTGCCTCTCGTGCCTGTAGATGATTTGGCCTCTTTTCCCGTCGAAGACGATGATTTTCGTGCCAATTACCCCAAGGTCGGCACGTATGGCCAACAGTTCCACTCGGGGTCGGCTGTGGCCGTTGATGCAATCATCATCAGGTAGCCGGCCGGTGTTGAGCACGAGGGAAGTGGCTTGTTTCTCTCGAATGCGGTGCGGTTCAGTGTAGTTTCGACTCTTCCACGCCTGCAGCTTGCGTGATATTTCCACATATTTCCACACGTAATCATTCATCAGTTGCTCGATCAATACATTGCTTTTCCCCCACTCAACAGCAAAGGCGTCGTGGAGAGGCCGCATCCTTGCAGACTCACAGAATATGATGATCAAGCCAGCCAGTGCCAGACCAGTGCTGATATTGATACCATCCACCTTATTTGGGTATCTGGATAGCACCTGCACGGCGTCCATGGCGAAGCCCCTGCCCAGCTTTTCATGCCTTAGTTTTGTCACGATGTCATCTCTTCCTTTGGCTTGCAGCAAGGATTTGTAATTAACGCCCAACTGTAGGTATGTGGTGGTATGGCCTTGGAGGAGGAAGGATTCGCTGTTCTCGTTGTCGACAAGCTTGTACACAGCTCCATTCTGGTTAATAAATCCACAGACATACAGGTTGTCATCCCGCATCAGTAGGGTTGTCGACGACATTTCTTCGCCCTTCACCACTTGCAGCTTGATGTGAAGCCACCTCGCAGGTTGTTCAGCATGCTGCTTGGAAAGCAATGAGCAGTCATCCAAGATAACCTCTTGGTCTTGGTGTGTGGCTAGATTGCGACGTAGATCCGTTATAAATCTAGTGAATGACACTTCATCATCGATAGTGTGGACCAATTCAACCAGCTTCCAAAACATCACTTCGTCCTGCAGTACGTGAACTTAGTTAAAAAAGAAAGTAAAGAGATAACAGATGTGTTCGAACAGCTTCCCAAACGACATCACTTGTCCTGCATATTACCATTGCTATTATAAAAGATAGTTTTAAAAAAATTCTCTAACATTGTATCTAGATTAGTGTCACAGTACAGGATCGGCCCGGCCCAGAGAAGGGTAGGGCGGCCCAGCCGGCCCCGCTAGCCCCTGAGGGGGCAGGCACGCGCTGCCAGGGGGCGGTTGCCGCCACCTTCCCCACCTCCGACGTCATCGTCGAATCGGATTAAGACTAGGACATTTTGTGTGAATGAGATATTTCCAATCTATAAGGAAGTCTCATATTAGGAAACGAATAAGAGTTTGCTTGTAAAAGGTATTCCGGAAATATAAGGAAACCTTTAGAGATTGCTTGAGATACAAGTCCCATAGAAGGGCTATATAAATAAGGAGGATGTAATCTTTTAGGGACAAGCAAATAAAGAAAAATATTCCTCGCTCTTGCTCCAGCCCCCGGCCGTCGCCTCCTCCCCTGCCCGTGGCGCACGCCGCCTCCCGCCTCCCACCCCGCTGCGCTGCCCCGGGGAAGCCGCCCGCCGCCGCGCCACCCACACCGCGCGCCGCCCGGCCGTCGTCGTCGTCGCCGCCGCCCCTCCCCAACGCGGCTGTGACGGCCGGTATCCGGAGACCGGGGCGATTCCCACCCACCGATGGCTTCCGAGAACACCAGCTTCTCCATGGCTCTCAAGCAACTCCTCAACGACAACTTCATCAAGATCAACGGCCGCTTCGATGAGATTGAGGCACGCCTACGCCACATGGAGCACGTCTACACCAACCCCAAGATCAATCTGCCTCCACTACGCTCCACGTCGACGCCCGAGGATGGCCAGGCCATGGCCGCCGCTAATGGCCAGGGGGCGCTCCCAGGCGCCATCCCCGTCCCCAACGACGCCTTCAATGACACACCGACCTTGCCATCCTCCATCCGGGGGGAAATCAGCATCGTTGATCAGGTCAACACTCCTTCCATCATTGACATCAACATGGACGACATCTCGACTCCATCACCTGCAGCTGCCGAGGAAGCAGAGACGGTGCACGGGGCGCCATTGGTGCCGCCCCCCTTGCCTGCCACCCCTCAGACTCCTTAGATTCGCTTGGAGGCCCCGACGTACGATGGTCGTGATGACCCCGACGTCTAGATCAGCAAGATGGAGATGTTCTTCGAGCTTCAG
This sequence comes from Hyparrhenia diplandra, assembly GCA_015847255.1. NCBI lineage: Eukaryota > Viridiplantae > Streptophyta > Magnoliopsida > Poales > Poaceae > Hyparrhenia > Hyparrhenia diplandra. The sequence goes on from JADLZK010001039.1 coordinate 68,582, forward strand.
CTAGAGATCGACTCAGAGTTCCACGCACGGTACGCTGCTTTCCATCTAACAGGCGTTGCAGAGCTCTAGTTCAACCGACTGTCTAGGAGGAGACCGTTGGTTGAGTGGGATGTCTTCACGCGCTACCTAAGGCGCGATTTCGGGCCACCCATCACCAACGACACTAAGAGCGATCTAGCACCGCCCAAGTAAGACGGTGACCTGGACGACTACGCCATCTAGGCGTATGCTATGTGCTAGGACCTCCCGAGCCCGCTACATCTCGTCCACCTCTTCATTGGCGGGCTCTGCACTATTCTTCGTCAAGTCCTGACTTAGGAGGAGTCGCACATGATGCACGAGGCGATCGACCTCGCGCGTCAGTACGACGCCCAGGCCCCGGAGGCGCCACCTGGTGAGGTGGCCACTGTCCTGGACTTCGGCTACAGCAACGGCAACGTCGTCAACATCGACACCGACATCGACAAGGCGCTGGAGGCTGGAGTGGCCGAGCAACCACGCCTGGCACCGGCAATGGAGGCTATCGACAACCAGGCCACGTGGGACGCCCTCAGTGAGCTATGCCAAGGAGGCACGACCAACCGACAGATCGCCATCATAGCGGGCGCCATCAAGCTACAGGCAACAGCCCCAGAGTGGACCATTTACAGTGGCATCGTCAGGTATTTCCACCGCTACTACATTCCAGCAACTTCAGCTCTTCTTCGGGACATCCTCCTGGAGAAAGGAGTCCCCCCTGCATGGCGTTGCAATGGGCTTCCACCTCCCGACGACACCTACAGAGTAGTAGGGCTTTCTGGCAAGCATCCTGCTCATGTTGGTGCGCCCGAGCATCAAGCTGGACGGCGTCCATGATGCTTCTCTTCGACGACAACGGGCAGGAGTTCCTACACATCGACAACGTCTCCATCGACGCCCCGGTGCAGGGCGCCCCGGCTGGGGGCAGAGGTGGCGATGGCAGCAACCTCCCTCTGACGCCTCCCTCACGCTTGACCTCTACACCGGTTTCGTCGATCGGTCACGTGTTATGCAGGCAGACACATGCTCAGGTGTACGTTCCTATGACCTACTCCATCCTTGCTCCACCAGCCTCTGAGAAGACGATTGAAATGACCGCCGTCCCGAAACGCGCAATCATGAAGTTGGCAAGGGTGGCCGGGCCCTTGCTGCATCCTCCTGTGAGCTACAAGTTCAGCGTCTTCTTGGTGGCCGGAGCTTCAACTTCTCCTTCGATGACGACGCCTCCAACGTCAACTTCAACGACAAGATGGGTCAGCTCTGGCTACGCTACGGTCCTGAAACCTCACCCTCACCAGTCGCCACAGCTCTCGCACCCGACTGGTGGGTTGGGCGACATGGGGACGTCGCCTCGTCGAACGGTGGGGAGATGTCACAAGATGAGGATCGGCCCAGCCCCGAGGGGGGGCGGGCGCGCGGGGGGGGGGCTGCGCTGGCCGACGCCGCCGCCACCTCCCCGCCTCCGACGTCATCGTCGAATCGGATTAGGACTAGGACTTTTTGTGTGAAGGAGATATTTCCAATCTATAAGGAAGTCTCCTATTAGCAAATGAATAAGAGTTTGCTTGTAAAAGGTATTACGGAAATATAAGAAAACCTTTAGAGATTGCTTGAGATACAAGTCTCATAGGAGGGCTATATAAACAAGGAGAATGTAATCTTTTAGTGACAAGCAAATAAAGGAAAATATTCCTCGCACTTCTCCCGGCCCCCCCGGCCGCCGCCTCCTCCTGCGCCCCCACCGCCGCCGCTGCCCCGGGGCAGCCGCCCCGCCACCACGCCACCCGCCCCGCACCGCCCCTCCCCAACGCGGCTGTGACAATTACCCACATCAATTATTGTGAAAGATAATTTAAAATATAGCCTACTAATTCTGTGTTAGATTACTCACATATGTTATTATGAAAGATAATTTAAAATACATAATAATGATTTTGTAGATTATACAACTTTATAATTTCGTTGTCTAAAAAAAAACTTGACAATTACGGAAGATCATGGAAAAATAACCTGCTAAATTTACATCCAACTTACACATATATGTTCTTATGGAAGAATAGAAAGTATTATTATCTTTATATTTGTATCTACCTTAGCCATTATAAAAAAATAAAGAAAAATATGTCTCAAATCTACGTGTAACTAGTAATATATGCTATTAAAAATAAATCAATATCTATAAAGTACGAGACATACTGTTTACACCGAAAATTGGCAAGCTTACCCAAGAAAGGAAGGGATCGGCCTATGGTGTCAAGAACAAGAAAATCTCCTAACCAAGTGATGTGTTTGTGGATCGCCCATGAAATATTATTTAATTTTTAGTCAAGCCATGCATTAGAGGAAGCATCTCCAAACCACGGTTATCATTAGTTTGCATGTTGCTTGTGTATACGTACACTTGAAGGAGTCAAGAGGCAGATGAAACGTGTATGCACGTGTGTTCAACAGACTTGGAAGTCCAGGCAGGTTCCTGTTTATTCTAGATTTGGAAAAGATCATAGAAGGCCATGGCGTCGGCAGCATATATTGGTCCAGCAACATATTTGTATGCTGAAGATCACACGTGAACGAGAAAGTGCATATTTTAATAATAATTAGCCAGGATATACAAGGAAACCTTTGGATGGAGACGTGAAGCTTCTTGATTAAATAGTCCATGCATGAAGAAAACAATACGACTCTTGGTTGGCGACGTGGTGAAAATGCAAGCCAATGAAGATACGCTCAAGTGTACTCAGAAAAAAAAAAAACGTACGTACACGTTACCAGGCTATTGTGGAGGGGATTTCCATTTTTTCCAAGATTGGCCGGTCAAGGAAAAAGAATGCACGAGACTATGGAAAATATCTTGTACATTTTTAAAAGGCCGATCAAATAGGAATATTCCGTTTGCTTTATGATTATTGACTATTTGATCTACACTACTATTTCTCGATAACAGCCGGTAATGCTTACTTTTGATTATTATATCATGAACATGCTGGATCGATATCGACTTTTTGGTCGATAGCCTTATTAATTACAAGATGCAGACTACATGTTATAGTGTCACGCTATGATGTGGCTGCTTTTAACTATGGGTGGATACTTAAATAGTTTATAGATATAAAATGTTATAGCGAACATAGATGACAATGATGTAATATTTTAGAGACTGGCCGTTAGTATAATTTACTCCGCCAAAAGGGGTGCTAATGAGAGAGCTCGCTATGTGCTAGGACAGAACTTACTTGTGTTACCGGTGAAGTACATATGTCAGTTTCAACAAAACCGCATCTTTTTTCCATTTCATCAATGTCTCGAATTATGTCCTCCGTAGTTGGTCTGACCTGTGGGTTAGACTTCATGCATTTTAAGCCTATCTCAGCGCATAATTGTACCTGTTCCAATGCGCCTCCTTGTGATGCCTCAAGCCTATTGCTCCAACTGTTAAGTAACTGTAAGAATCGAAATTAATCAGAAATTATGAAGTAAATACTATGTATGTTGCGCACACAAGTGAACCAATATACTAGTTGACGTTAATGAGAAGAGGAAACCAATATCAGAAGTTGTCCAAACAGTAAGTGCTGACATTATTCAATCTAACACTACTAGGTCAGTTCAAGTGAAACATTTTTTTGCTTTTTATTTACAAGCCATTAATTGATACAAGAAAAAATGTGGTGTAATTTGTAACAATTTATTCAAGGAATTGTATGATCATTTCAAGCAAGGAAAAGAGAGAAAAAAAATATTAAAACTGTCCCAAGAGAGTAAAAAAAGAACATAGGGCTAAGAATTCATTGGTGGATATAGACTTGAGCATAGGCTAACTATCCTACAATCGTAAACAGAACAACTCAAAATACCGCGAACGACCATTTCATCGGGTGGCCTTGAACTGAGATTTTCAGCCTGTTGAATCTACTAGGTTAGGCTTATTAGGCCCATTTTTTTGTACTACAACCCAAGCATACCCCCAAAAATAATATTGGTATATATCTGGCGAACAGATCTCGGGGTCAGGTCTAAACCTGCATTTTCACGGGTCAGGTGCAGGCCAACCAAAAAAAACAATTTTTTTGGCCTGACCCAGCCCAACTTGACCATTTTATGCATATGTTCAAGCCTTTGGGCGCCTACAGGACTATATTATAACATTTGTCAAAAAATTAATGTTACAGTAAGTACAACTGTAATTTCAATAGCAGACTTTATAATTGTGTGGCAATAAACCACATTATTATTATTCATATATAGTTGTGTGGTTTGGGCAAGCCAAGTATATAGTCATTTTACTTTCTCAATGTCAAATTTTTCCTTTTGTCCTGTCAGTATCTCGACGATTGTAACACCAAGACTGTATATGTCCAACTTAAACCTGATTACTCCTCTGTTTTGTGAGATAAATTCTGGTGCCAAATACCCCCTGCAAGGAAACATTTTATGGCATGAGTTTTTTAAGACTTATGAGAATAATGCAATATAATTCGTGACTAGCTAAAAAAAATGATGTGCCTAGGAGATACATAGCTATAACTTACAATGTTCCACGCAGATTTGAAGTTATATCTTGGCTTTGATTATCTTCAAAATGTCTTGAGAGACCAAAATCAATAATTTTTGGCACCATGTCGTAATCAAGCAGAATATTTTCAGGTTTGAGGTCCAAATGGACAATCTTCTTTTGATGAAGATAATGCAAACCCTGACAAATTCCCTTGATTAAAAGATAACGTATTTTCCACTGAAGTCCTTGAGATGCATCTACAAATTGTAGAGCAGTTTCTTTTATGAAGGAAACAAGAAGACACAAGTTGCAGCCTAAACAATTGTATAAACCAGCAAATCAACTTGTGCTCCAGCATTGCCCAACAGCTAACGGTGGTCATGCTGCTGTGGTTGTGGTGGGGAGAACGAAACAAATGGAGAGAGGAAGGAAGGAGATCAGAAGCAGCCAAGATCACTTAAATAATGGTGTTGCAAACTGATCGGTTTCAGAAAACTAAAGGGAAGAGCGTATTGTTGGAAATCTAACAGTGCAGGCAGTGGGGCAGACCACAAGAGGGCTGAGCTGAAGCTCAATTCCAATGGCGTGTTTGACAGCGTTCAGAAGGACGGAGGCTGGGGTTTTGTGATCAGGGATGACCGAGGCCGAGTATTGAAGTCTGGAGCTGGCCAAGAAGATTTTCTTAGGGACACTTTCCATGCTGTGATCCTAGGCAGCCTTGCAGGTCTGCAGGACACTGCCAATATGGGGATTTTTTTTTTTTTTTGCAACTTTAGATTATTTCATTTTAATTCAAGGATTAAATGATAAATTGAAATTTTAAATAACTTTCTTGCAGATTTTTTAGAGCATGATGAGGAGTGGTGATATTACAAAATTAGTGTTGTACTATTCTTCAACTATGGATATGTAGTATTTTAACTCTACATTACATTAAGCAAGCTAGAGTAATCTATTTTATGATGTTCATAAGTCCTTGTGTCTAATTTCATAATTCATATACTTATGTACCAACAAGTTATGACATTTATATAGCGGTTAAAACATTTAAGACTTTGCCACTGTTGACAGATTTTTTGTACTAAATCTGTTAGATTTTTTATATGTTTGACTATACTTTAGAATTTGTGTTACAAACTTGGTCACATTTATAAGAAAGCTGACAGATTTGACTAGATAAAATCTATCGATAGCTAACTAGACACACCCTAAACGATGGACTCCTCCATCCTACAAATCCTAGCTACCGCAACTGTATCTATCAAAATAGCAGATTTATAATTTAAATGTAAAATTAGGGGTTACTTCAAATATGTGTTATTATAGCCTATGTGGATAATTTTTTTTTGTGGATTTCAGGGGTTACTTTATGTATTCTTACAATAGCATAGGTAGAGAATTTTATTTAAAAAAAAAACAAAAGTCAATTGTTATCAATAGTGATTAGAGTAAGGAATTACACTTTCCTAGTGCATAGTGAATGGGATTTGCAGATTTTCCTATATAAAGAGGATAAAAAGAAACATACCTGTGATATGCCTCCTAAGACTCCCATTGGGCATATACTCAAAGCAGAGCAACCTTTGCCGTTCCTCTGCCATGACTTGCTTCCCCTCGTAGTTCAACATCTTCCCTTGTGTATCAGCACAATATCCAAGGAAACGTACTATGTTTTTGTGCCTTGTCGTCATCAGGCAATCAACCTCTTGATGGAATTTCTTTTCATCCATGTTGTCTAACAGCTTCTTCACTGCAACTGTCCTCCCATTCCGAAGTAGTCCCTGCAGTCGCAACGACATTATCCTTTGTACACGAACATAAGTTTTTATATCAATCCTTGAGGGCAATATAGAGTTATTTATACCTTGTAGACAGCTGCAAAGCCACCTCTACCAACTTCTTGGGAAAAATTATTGGTGATTTCTGTTAGAAGTGATAGTGGCAGGTCTGTCGGTCCTGCACTTGGATCATCTAGCATGTGCTCCAAGAGTTTTAGCTTATTACTAGCTTCACGATCCATTTGTAATCACATATATGCAACTGTAACATTAAAACAAGAGCCAGAATTTTACATATTGGCCATAAAGTTGATACAGCAACAAGGATACATATATATATATGGGAAATTATTTTCTACTCCTAGGAGTAGTTACTCCCATGTGTATCTCTCTAAGTTTATGGTATATATGATCCAACGGCGCGTTTTTTTTTTTTTTTTTTTTTTTTTTTTTTTTGCAGAGGCGTGTACAAAGATTGAAGGCACATGACACTCCGAGTCTCCGATGCTGCATTTGGCCCACATGGTCATAGCCAGTGTTGGCATGGGAACTATTGTAAGGTCATGCCTGGTGTTGGAGTCGAGTATTCTAGGCCCATGAGGCTAGGCCCATGTAGCCCATGTATGCAACTATATTGCTACTCTATCTAGGGTTAGCCCTAATTGAGGAAACCTAATTCTAACATGGTATCACGCTGGGTACTTCCCACTCTTCACCATTTTTTCGCCTGGGTGTTGACTCAATTCGGCTGTACCATCAAGGCCGTCCAGTGTGACAATGGCCGTGAGTTCGACAACAGCACCTACCGTGCCTTCTTCCTTTCTCACGGGGTCCAGCTCTGCATGTCTTGTCCGTACACCTCCTCCCAGAACGGCAAGGCGGAGCGCATGATCCATACCACGAACGACGTCCTGCGCACCCTTCTTCTCCAGGCGTCCCTTCCTGCTCGCTTCTGGGCAGAGAGTCTTCACACCTCCACCTACCTTCTTAACCGCCTTCCTTCCGCTGCCTGCCCAGCTCCCACGCCACACCATGCCCGTTTCGGCACACCTCCTCGCTACGAGCACCTCCGTGTCTTTGGGTGTGCGTGCTACCCCAACACCGCTGCCACTGCTCCCCACAAACTGGCTCCCCGCTCGACCCTGTGTGTCTTCCTCGGGTACTCTCCAGACCACAAGGGTTACCGGTGCTATGATCTCACCTCTCGTCGGGTCCTCATCTCTCGCCATGTGGTGTTTGATGAGTCAGTCTTTCCCTTCTCCACCACCGCCACCTCCCGGTTTTCACTCCGGACCACGACCTCTTTGAGATGTGTCCCTCGACCCGATGGCCTAGCCACCTTTTTATTTTTCTGCGAGGTCCTGCTTTCACCGTGTCGGCTCGCCGCCCCAGTGCCACACGACTCGGCACCTTGTGCGGGTCGGTGGGGCTCACCCTCGAGCGGCCCCCGTCGCGGGCCGGGGACGCCGGTGTGCGTTCCTCCGCACCGCTGCGCCCGCAGTGCACGTTGCACCCCGGGGCGTTTCGCCGAGGCGGTGCGCATCTACCGTCGCGGGGTCCGGTGGTCCGCCACCTCGCCACCGGGGGTGGCCTCTCCTTCGCCGATGTGGCTCCGTGGTCACCATTGGTGGTGTCTCCTTCACCGATGACACCGACACCACCGGTGGCCTCCTCTCCACCGGCCACGCCTACTCCACGCCCGCGTCCCCCGACCGCCGCGTCTTTGTGTCGCCGGTGTACCACCCGCCGCTCCTTCACCGCGACCAGCGTCATGTTCACGATGGTGACGCGGCATGCGGCGGGTACTCTTCGGTCCCGGGCTCTTGCGGCGATGCCCGGCGACTCACCGGTCTCTACGGTACCCTCTTCCGTTCGCGCGGCCTTGTCGGACCCTCACCGGCGCCCGCGCAATGGAAGAGGAGTACGCTGTAACTCTACTCGCCAACCGGACTTGGGATCGGTGCCCCACCGCCCGGCGCCAACATCGTCATCGGCAAGTGGATCACGGACACACAAGCGGCGGGCTGATGGTACCACAGGAGGCGGTACAAGGCTCATTTGGGTTCTTCGTGGTTTCACTCAGCGCCCGGGAGTTGACTATGATGAGACCTTCAGCCCGGTGGTGAAGTCGGCCACCGTCCCACACGGTGCTCTCCGGCTCTTGCTCGCTCCCGGCGGTGCATCGGTGGATGTCAAGAATGCCTTCTGCATGGGCGCCTTATCGAGACGATCCTCACTGCGAGTCGGCCCGGCGGGGGTTCGTTGACTCTTCTCGTCGACATGGTCCGGCCGGCTCAACAAGTCTCTCTACGGCCTCAAGCATGCCCCTCGGGCGTGGCACTCTCGGATTCTTTGCCTTCTTGGTGTCTTTGGGTTTTGTGGAGGCCAAGTCGAGATCGTCTCTGTTTATCTACCACCATGGAGCCGAGGCGCGGCACTCTTTGCTCTATGTTGATGACATTGTCCTCACAGCTTCCAGTCCTTCACTACTGCGCCGCATCATCAGCGCTCTTCAGCAGGAGTTCCCTTTGAAGGATCTGGGCATGCTCCACCACTTTCTTGGGGTCACTATTGAGCCTTGTCCCACTGGACTTCTTCTTCACCAGTGGCAGTACACTCTTGATATCCTGGAGCGAGCAGGGATGACGGGCTGCAAGCCTTGCTCCACTCCGGTTGACACACAGGGCAAGTTGTGAGAGGCCGAGGGCAGTCCAGTGGCAGACCCCACTGCGTATCGGAGTCTCACTAGTGCACTTCAGTACCTCACCTTCACCAGACCGGACATCACCTACGTCGTGCAGCAGATTTGCCTCTACATGCATGATCCTCGAGAGCCCCACCTGACTGCTCTCAAGCGCCTCCTCCGCTACCTCCGCGGCACCGTTGACTACGGGTTGCTTCTTCACCGGTCTCCCTCCACCAAGCTGTTAGCCTACACTGACGCTGACTGGGCCGGGTGTCCAGACACTTGGCGCTCCACCTCCGGCTACGCTGTCTTCCTAGGCGGCAACTTGGTGTCTGGTCGCTAGCGTCGGCCGTCGTCTCCCGCTCAGTCTGCCGAGGCGGAGTACCGCGCTGTTGCTAACGGCATGGGCTGAGGCTTTCGGCTCCGGCAGCTCCTCGCCGAGCTCCGCGGCTCTCTCTCCAGGACCACACCGGTCTCACTGCGCGACAACGTCAACGCCGTCTACCTCTCCACCAACCCCGTGCAGCACCGAGAGGACCAAGCATGTGGAGATCGATCTACACTTTGTCCGTGATCGGGTCGCCATCGGCGACGTTCGGGTCCTCTACGTCCCGACTACCTCCCAGTTCGCTGACATTTTCACCAAGGGTCTCCGTCCCTCGACCTTCGCTGAGTTTCGCTCCGGCCTCAACATCACCGGTGGCTAGTTGCGTGCGTGGGGGCTCTGTGTTGTACTTCTTTTTTGTGTCCGGTCCGCAAACTCCGCTGCGACGGTAGTTCATACTGCGGGGGGTGTTGGAGTATGAGTATTCTAGGCCCATGAGGCTAGGCCCATATGGCCCATGTATGCAACTATATTGCTACCCTGTCTAGGGTTAACCCTAATTGAGAAAACCTAATTCTAACACCTAGGCCGCCAAGTCACGCCATAGTGCTCGCTCCTACCGTTGGATGACCACGTACGTATCTTCATTAACTATTGGAATGAGCCCATTAAAACCCAAGCTATAAAATAATTTCTTTACTTTTTGCTCTTCGAGTTCCTTTCTCTAAATCTAGACCCCAACCACCGCTTCTCCTGTTCTCTCGCTGCCGGATGTCGTCATTCCCGCTTCCTCTCCTCACCCGATTGCAGGCTCCTGCTCCCCCATTCGATGCGCTCCCCGTCGCCTTCGTCATCCCTATGTAGCTAGCCCATGTGTGTTTATAGTGATCTATTCAGGTGCAAATAATTATAGGAAATATCGGGAATTTTTCATAATTCGGCCCTCTTTATTTCAGGTTATGTGGTGTAAATTCAACCAGAACCAACATCATGGTGGGTCCTAAGATCCTATATATTTGGCCGGGTTAGATCTCAAGTTATCTAGGCCTCGTTTAGATGGTAAAATATTTACCAAAAACTTGCAAGTTTTTAGACTCTCTCTGCATCACATCACATTAAATACACCAAAAGACATATGTTCGGAGCAGTAAATGTAGATAAAAAAAATAACTAATTACACAGTTCTGTTGTACATCATGAGACGAATCTTTTGAGCCTAGTTAGTCCATGATTAGACAATGTTTACCAAATACAAACGAAAGTGCTTCTGGGGAGTGCTACGAGGAGTTGGAATAATGTTTTTTTTGCTAAATTTTAGCCATCTAAACAAGGCCCTACTCCAAATTTGTTTGTACAGAAACTAGCTCAGAGACCCGTCTATCCCAAGGTATAATCACGGATCAGCAAGCAGATCGAGGTTTACTAGCAGAAGACAGTACGGAAATACTTTTGCCATTGATAGAGAGAAATCAGTGGCAGAATCTGTCACTAACCTGTTAGAGGACTGAGGCTTGCACGGAGGTTCCGAAGCTGCTGCTGCCTCGATCGTAGCCTGAGAAGAACGGGGCTCGCTTATCATCGTTGACGGACTTGGATCGGTCTCGACTTTTATGTAATCTACATGCAGGTGGGCCCCACATAAAGTAGAGGAGTGGGCTATGTCATCATAAGAGCATCTCCAAAAGACTATATCCTTCGTAAATGCTAGAAATAGAAATTTTGTAAATGTTGAAACTGCTCAGCGACTGCATTGCTAATCAAGGCCTCGTTTAGTTGGCTAAAGTTTTGCCAAATGCATTGTTCGAACTCCTCGTAGCATCTTGTAAGACGTTTCGTTTGTTAGTGGTAAATATTATCCAACCATGGAGTAACTAGGCTCAAAAGAATCGTACCATGAATGTACATCTAAACTGTGTAATTAGTTATTTTTTTACGTATATTTAATACTCCGAACATATATCTTTTGGTGTATTTAATGTGATGTGATGGAGAGAAAGTCTAAAAATTTGCAAAACTTTTGCAAAACTTTAGCCAACTAAACGTGGCCCAAGTAAACAATTGTTGCATCTAACACTGAACTGCTATAGTGTAACACCCCGGCTTTTTAACAAATAATCAATGACTGTTAAATACACAATAAATTCTTCCTAATTACATTAGGTAAGATAATTGATACAACTTGACACAAGGATAAAAAAAATATTAGTAAAATTATTCCTTACATCATTTGACCAGCTTGACAATTTACCACACGCAGGTACACAAAAACATTTTTCACAGTTCTAGGTGCACACTATACACTACAGTAGCCAACTATTCCAACCATGCCTTGGTCGGTCCAATCACAGCCCACCAGCACAATGAAGCGCCATGACCAGAGTAAATATTTAGGAGTAAATATTTAGGAGAGGTGGATGAGAGCGATAGTAGAAAAAGGGCTCAGGTGAAAGGGCGTTGCCTCCATCCAAGTAGTCTTCACCCACCAGGAGAAGAAGTAGTACTACAGTAGAGACTAGGAAGGAGAAGAGATAGGAGGAACCTGGGAGAAGCAACCAGTCCCATAAGTGAAGATCACCTAGAGAGGAGAACAACAAAAGCATGAGAGCAAGTAAACACTTTTCATAGCAAAAATCCAAAGACATCGAACCAGCAACTGATTCCTCCTACTGGTCATCCTGATAGAATTCCTTTGACACTGCCAAATCATATTGCCGAGAAGGAGAGGAGCTAGAGAGGACTAATCATGGAGGGAGAAGTTTGAGTGTGCTGCGATGGAGGAGCAAGCTGACCAAGCACGAACAGGGTTCATGCAAGGACGGCCACAACGGCGATGCTATGCTCATAGCCTCGACAAAGCACGTCACCAAAGCAAAGGTGACTTCCAATCCCCACACAAGCACTACGTTTTACTAAGCATACACATCATGAGCATCCCGATACTAAGCACGTCCCCAAGTCATTAGCACCATGACCCAATCTCAGTAGCACAACATCACAACCCAAGAACCCATCCATAGCTAGATACTGGCAGAGATATGATTAAGGGTGACATTCCCCATCCATGGTGGTGGATTTGGGCAGCTGGAGTTACCGCAAAGTGAAGAACAGAGGAAGGGGGCGAGTGGGGGGAATGAAGCAGAGTTGGGGAGAGTTGTTGCCAGAATCCAAATCGCCACATATCAGCATGCCCAGGGCTCGTTGTCTTTCTGGGCGCCATGGCTGCCCAGCTCGGCACCACAGTGGAGGACGCCGCCGCCGCCCAACCTGCGCACAACACAGAGAGAGAAATCGGAGGGGAAAAATCAGTACGTAGCAGCCATAGCCCCTATAGATTGATTGGAGTAGAAATCTTTGGAAATCTTCAACCTCCGTTGCCGATTTGATTGCTAGCCTGAGCGCCATAGGTGCTGAAGGGGAGGGAGAGCAGAGCTAGAGAGAGTCCGGAAGGGAGGAGAGTGCGTGTGTGGCCTGTTGACCTGCTGCAGCCCCAGATTCCCAACCGCACTGTACACTAGTGCTGGTAGAAAGTAGGGCCTTCGTGTCTTCCATCTATTCAAGTTTGGTTAGTCCTAATCCTAATATTCAGCTCACAAGAAACCTATCAATTCCAAATGCTCTAAATGTAACTCATAAACTAAAGGGAAATTGGTGATTTTACCCTCTTTTAAAGGCCAATGTTGTTTTTACCCTCGTTTTTTTTAACTTTTCATTTTTACCCTCATTTTTGGAATGAAATGTCCGTCTACCCTCCTTTTCAACGTCGTCTGCGTCGGTTCGATTAAAAGGCCAAAAATAAACAACAAATAAAAGGAGGGGCGGGCTAAAAGACCAAAATAGCCTTCTGTACACAAGAACCGATTCAGCTCCCCATCTCCCGTCGCTTCCCGTCGCTCGCACGGACAGGAGGCCGCGCTCGCGCGGAATACGAACAGAGGGGCGCGCCGCGCGCGACCGTGGAGGCCGCCGCCGCCCTCCGCCCTCCCTCCCGGCGAGGCCACCTCCCCCGCCCGCCCTCCTCCCGGCCCACCCCTACTTCCTCCCGGCCGCCACCATGGAAGGTGCCCATGGCAACTAGGGTTTCACCGTGCTAGGGTTTGAGGGTGGTTCCCCAAGGCGGCGTCGCCGCGCGCCTCGGCGGCCGGGGGGAGCTCCTTCAGCGCGGCCAGGGGGAGGATCCAGTCTCCCTGTCCAGCTCGAACCGTACACACAGTTCACCATCGAGCAGAACCCAATGTTGAGCAAGTTGTGCGTCGATAATCCGGATGCCGACTATTCCAAGTAAGTGGCTTTTAATTTCCCCCAAATCGATCTGAATTTGAATTAACGAACTATTCCAAGTATGGAATTGCAATGTAGAAGCGGATTTATGCAATGCAGCTTCATTTTCCTTGTCTAGTTTATGTTTTCAGTTATCCAGAGAATAAACAAGTCAAGTTACATGATTAGGTGCCTCCAATTCAGTAATCTAGTCACATTTGGATTGGCAATTGCTGCTTACATTGTCCTCCATGCAGTCTTAGTTTCATGAGGCCGTTTTATTAACCAAAGAAAGTGACACAACTGATTAGGTGTACTTCTCTTCATCAGTGCATGATAATCCTGTAGATGAGTACAGGAAGGGGCAGGGGATCAGGAGAGGACAACAATGATAATCCTGTTGAAGTGGAAGTGGTACAGGTATAGGAAGGGGAACTTCAACACATCCCAACAATGAGGCAAGTGGTTCAGGAAGTGCAAGTGGTTCAAGAAGGGGGACAGCGAGGCGCAGACAATACACTTCTGGAAGGCTTGCTACTTTGTTGGGTTTCAATGCTTGAGATGTGGATTACAGTTAGTTGCTACTAGTTCCTACTTTTGGATGACATGTCATTTAGACCTCTATGTTAGTATTTGGCATGTTAATTCAGACCTCTATGTTGTAGAAATTTGGACCTCTATGTTGTAGAAATTTGGACCTCTATGTGAGCATGTTAATTTGGACCTCTATGTTGGCATGTTAATTTGCACCTCTATGGTACTATGATGGATTATTTTGTTGTGTGATATTGGATTTTAATTATATGGATTATAAGCTGAAATGCGCTGTCAAAATTTACTAAAAATCTGTACACAATGTCAGTTGATACAAAACAGGGGTAAAAACACAATTCTAAGAAAAAAAAAATGGGGGTACAAACGGATGGGCAAAGTTGTCCTTTTTAACACCGTTATCCGGATATAACAGTAAGGGTAGACTCTCCTTTCATTTTGAAAAAGTGAGGGTAAAAATAAAAAGTTAAAAAAACGAGGGTAAAATCATCATTGGGTCCAAAACCGAGGGTAAAAACGCCAATGCCCCTAAACTAAAAATTAAGACTGATAAAATATCCTGACTACAGAATGAGATGCACGGCTGCATATACATGGTGTACAAATTTGTGTGTATTCCATCCTTTCTGCTAAATACCAATATATATATAAATGAATATTATAATTACAGGAAATATGCTAAAATGGTTGAAGGACAGCCGGAGTATACAGAAGGACCTGGAAGTACATTTTAAAGGGCAGGCAAGTCATGTAGATGATGATACATGGATTTTTATAAAAACAAATAAACCTATTTCCAAAATACTTGCATCAAAATATATTTTCTAAACTAAATTGAATGGATAATGATGATGATGATGGATAATGGATAATTGATGACAGTTGATCATTCGGTGTAGAGAGAGCTCATGGAAAGTGATGATGAATTTGGGTGGGTCGAGCTCCCTCTACATACGACTATGAAAATATAAGGACTCACCCCCTATCTCTCATTGTGTGGGCCGTATAGACCGTGTCGACAAGTGAATCTGGTTGGGCCGGGCCGAGTCCGGTACCCATGAATGTTGTTATATACTCCCTATGGTATGTCGGGAGAGGGTTGGGGAGAGTCCCCAATCAGCTGTCGATGAAGTACAGCCAGGCGCCTATATTAGCGCACGTGTGTAGATGTGGATGTATATAATATACGAAAGTGGGGAAAGCCACGGTATCTTGATCATGAGTCACACCAAAGGAAGTGTGATGGAAAATTGGTCTCGGTAATCATGGGTAAAGTGACACAAACCTGCGCAGGGTTAAATCATGAATTCATGTCATGTCTCCTAGTATGGAGGCTACAGGGAGCCTATAGGAGGTTCTTTCTCACTATATGGGTGGTAATAGATTTCTCAACTTATTTTCTAAAATATGAACCTTTTTAATAAACGATCTATGATTGAAGATGATGGATATGAGAGATGGATAGGAATGCATTTCATTGATATTATATGCTTGCTGAGTACCTTTGTACTCACTCTTGTTAACCCTCCCCTTCGGATGCAATTGAGATAACTTATGATGACGTTCTTAAAGGAGGTTGCAGGAGAAATACATGATACAAATAAATTTCAAGCATAACATGGGAAGGTGTATTTTTTGTTCTAGATACTACTACTAATTATTTATTTATTTAATTGATGTAACAAAATCTTGTAAGACTCTAACTATTGTTCTGTTGCATAACTTTGATTAGGGTCATTACTCGAGAAGACGTCACTTTTTCGGGTAATAATTCGTAAGCCGGCATTTTGACCTTGGTAGTGAAAATGCGGGGCATTACAGGTGGTATCAAAGCAATGGTCGATTAAACCATGCCTGTAGTTAGAGACTAGGTACCATAAGTGAGTTCCCGTAGTTTAGAAATAGCCGGTTAACTTGGTAACGTTAGGAAACCTTCCTTTGGGCCTCAACTAGAGACTTGTAGGTGGAATAGCGAGGAACTAGAGCCGGAAGAAAACAACTAACTCTTTTTAACTCCGATTAGCATTGGTCAGTAGTAGTAAGTTATCATTATGTTTTACATCAGAAAAATCCATGTAGAAAATAAAACAAATAATGTTTCCTGAACCATCGTGCATAATTAGCATACTAATCCATATCATTATTTGAAATAATGGTAGCAACAACAATATGTATCTAGTTAAACTAGGCATCATCTTTGCTAATCAAGAACCCACTATAAAACTCTCTGGAACTGAAGTTTATACAAGTGTCAAATAGTTGCTCTTCTTTTTCTGCTTGTTAATTTGCAGACAAACATATGCTTCATTCAACTTTCATAAATACCTTGTGTTCATGAAAATAGATGAGTAGCTAGTAGCGTGGGCACCAGATGAGCTTTGTTTTAGGAACTAGAGTTCCCAGAACCCATTTAGGCTGATACGACAATTTGGAGAGTATATATAGTAGCATGTTACAATAGCAGATAACGAATAAAATTTTCCATTAGCCAATCCTTGTTTCGACAAAAAAAAAAGTTGACCGGATTTTCCAAACTCACGACACTAGTACCATGTCTGTATGTTTGTTTTTGTGTTTTTATTAATTTTTGTAGACTTGTGGCTAATTTTCTCTTCTCATACATGCTGCACCATCTCCAAGAGTCTAGTTTAAGTTTAGCGCAGCTGTCAAACCAACTGTTTACATCCCCACTCCATGTTCTGCCCATCCAATGGTCCAAGTTTTATATAGTGCTAGAACTAGTGGGGAGGCGCGCCTTTGCGCGCCGGCCCTCCCGGTGGTGGAACTGGGTAGAATAGGACTATTACTATTTGGGTAAACAATGCAGAGTCTTAAGAGGCAAGGTGAATTAACTGAAACTGAACAAATGAGTCTGATACGCAATGGTAACGTCACAGAAGTGTTATTCTAGGCGATCATGGATGTGCGTAAATATATATCTTACATATTAACCACGAGAACGCTAGATTTGAGACAACGTGGTTTGCTAATTATACAACTCCAGTGCGGATACATAAGGTTTGTTAACTGTTTTGGTTAACATCGTGTAGGGTACAACACGATGGTCGATGAATGCTAACCGGAAAATTATATGGGCTTAGGCTGTCCAGATCATGCAGCTTCCTTTCTTCTAATATTATAGGTCGCACTGCAATGTTTCAAGACTCAAATCCGTTTCATCGATTTGTATTTGAAATTGTCAGGAGTTGAGCCTGTAAAAACAGTTAGAAGATATCATCGCTGAATTTTGGCAGGAGAAGGAAGAAACCATAAAAAGCTAGAAGAGTTGAAAACAGTCAAGTGTAATGACCGACAAAGTATACTGAAGGTCTGTTTAAACAGTCAAGTAAAAGAAGGGAAGAAAAGACCTCATGCAGTAAGGCTGTGCCTCTTTGATCTCTGGACTGAAATACCAGCGGCAAACGTTTCCTCCTCTAACCTGGGGGTTAACTGCATCACCAAACCAATGTGTGAATGACGAGGTAGTAAGAATAAGAAACATGAGTGTTAGTTTTGGTTTGTAAAGAAAACCATATAGCTTCCTTGGTAGGCAACCAACGAACAGAGCTGCAGGAGGGTTTCCCTGAGCTACATCTCAATCATTGAAGCCTGTTGCCTGGTCAGCACATAATGTTACCACGAGCTCCTTGTCACTGCAAATTCCATAGAACAGGTATCATGGAAAAAGGAAGAACTAAACAGATGAGGCGGCTGTTATAACATATAGTGGACATACGCACCGTAAATCCCTGACGGTGATCTCTCGAAGGGTTGCAACTGTGGGGGATCGATATTTGGGATACCCATAGGCGAGCCCTTGTCTCGGGCATGACCACGAACGAGACAACCTACCGTGGTTTGCGAGGTCCTCGCCGCGCATGAGCTCTCCACGCAACGACAGATCTCCGCCTCGCTCGGGCTCTCGCAAATGAGCTCCTCTGGCGAAGACCCGTCGTTCCGCACCACCTCGAGGTCTCCGGGCGACGAGCTCCCTCGTCCCCGGCGCGCCAGACCTCATCCGGGATCTCTTTCCGCCTCGCTCGAGCTCCCCTGCAACGAGCACTGCAGAGACGGCTGCAGAAGAGCTCGACCGTCTGCCTTCCCGAAGAAGTCTGCGGGTACGGGAGTTGGTCAACAACTCTCTGACAAACCCAACCACTCCCTGACGGACGCTGTAGCCACGTAGAGCTACAGCTACAGGGAGAGGTCATTCGATCGCCTCGCCATACCCCGTCGGCTCCAACAGCTCCACCACAGTGTCGGGCAGGTACATACGGGGTACGACTTCCCGTCGACGGTGTGGGCACGCCCATACCGAGAAGACGTCTTCCAACTACGATTAGAGACAGGGCGACGCCTGACTGCTGTCCAAACCCCGATTCCCGCGTACGGCGACGACCAATTTCAGCATCCAAAGCACCCGGGAGCTCGAGGGAAGCTCTCGTCTGCCCCGAGAGCTCATCTGAGAGCTCTTTTCTTGCATCAAACACTCTGTACATGTATTTTCACTTTCTTTAACTCCTCAACTCGATGGGAGCTCTCGAGCCCCGCCCCTTGCGACTATAAAAGGGGTGGCAGCCCTCCGGTTGAGGGGGGGATTTTTAAGATTTCGACACCCTGCACCCGCACTCATACACCCGATATTGGCACTTGCCTCAATCATAGAGACTTGGGAGCCTCCTCCCTCTCTCGATCTTGCTTGTACAAGCCCCAGTATGAGCATTTGAGCTCGGATAGTGGCCACACTGGACTAGGGAGCGCGATTTGCCCCGAACCGATATAAATCTTGTGTCATTGTCTCTAGAGCTAGGCCATCGGAGCACGCATTAGCCCGGACATTACCGTGGACGGTGGTATTAGACCACTACGGTTGGTGCGCCCGGTAGGGGCAGCGCTAGTGCGACGTTTTCCCCACTCCGATGGCTTCCTCCGCCGGCGACGGCCGCGGCGCTAGCGATGCGGCCGGCACCATTGACTTCTCCGGTGCTGTGCCGGAGGAGTCCCTCACCGGGGCTGTCTTCACCCGCCCAATGCGGCGTGAGGGCGTTCCCGGCCGCCTCCGAGACGTCACCGACTCCGTCCTGACGAGCATGGGGCGGGATTCGACTTCCGCGCCGGTCAGCCCCATCCACGCCGCCGCGGATCGCTTCTTCGTCCTCATCAAGGACCTGCTCCCGAACATCACGGGGGACGCGAGCCCACGCAGGGCTCGTTCCGCGATGTGACCTTCTCCACCGCCAACATCGTCCCTACAGCTTTCGCCGGAGAGGAGGCGTTGTCGGTCGACGAGTTCACGGCAGCCTATGCGGGGATGTACCCGACGGCGGGGCGGGCCTTTCCACTCCCCATGGGGCGACGAGCCCCAGCAGGACCAGCGCCCATGAGCTCGAGCTCGCCCTCGATGGGATGAGCCTCATGGATTGCGATCCCACGCGCCAGTGCTACATGTGCCACACCCCGAGGGTGCGGTAGAGGAAGTCCACTCGAGCGACACCTCTCAACACACGCCCGGGACTCCGCCGCACGCCGGCGCGAGCTTCGTCGGCCGACAGCGTCAAGGCTCGACCGGAAGAGCTCGAAAAGAGCTCGAGCCGCTGGCGCACAAGAGCGCCAAGCCCTCCTCGCCGAACAGGGAGGCGGCGGCAATCACGCAGCACGAGCCCGGGCTCGCGACGCCCAAGACCGCATCAACCGGGACGAGGGCCCCGAGCGGCCCCGCCGGTGTTTGGAAGAGCCTCCAAGAACCGGGTGGCCGCTACGCTCCCTCCTCTGCCGCTGCCCGGCCCCGAGGAGCCCGAGGCACGACGGACCCATGAGCAGCCCAAGAGGCTTCTCGAGGAAGCGGCCGCTCAGCAGCGGCGAGCTCGGGTCCCACCGCCGGCTGCGGGAAGAGCACGAGGCCTCCTCCCATCCCGACGTCCACCACGCCGATTGGCGGATTGGCGACGCAGGGACACCACCAGAAGGCGACGACAAGAACGGACACCGACAACGTACCACCGCGATGACCACGAGAAGCGCCCCCGCACCCAAAGAAGAGCCCGTGGGCGCCACGGAAAGAAGACAAAAGCCGGCCCCACGCCGGTCGCCGAGCCCCTCCTGCTGGAGCTCGAGCTCAAGAAGGCCTAAGGCCTTCGGCTCACGCATCCACGATGCCCGTTCCCTTCTCGCTTCCGAGCTCCGACCTCGGTGCAGAAGTACAACGGGGAGACCGACCCCGCCACATGGCTCGAAGACTACCGCCTCGGCTGTCAAGCCGGGGGTGCCGACAGCCGACTACTTCATCATCCGCAACCTCCCACTTTACCTTGCCGATTCGGCGCGATCATGGCTCGAGCACCTCCCCGAGGGCACCATCCGCAACTGGGAGGACTTGCGAGACGTCTTCGTCGGCAACTTCCAGGGCACCTACGCCCGGCCGAGCACGACGTGGGACCCGAGGGGTCTGAAGCGTAAGAAAGGAGGAGAGCCCTTGGCGACTACATCAGCGCTTCTCCAAGCTCGCAACAACCTCTCGGAGGCCTCCGACTCGAGATCATTACCGCCTTCACCTTCGGCACTACACTGCGAGACCCTGATCCACGAGCTCGGCGTCCAGAAGCCCCGAACCGTGAAGGAGCTCCTCGACCTCGCCACGCGTCACGCCGAGGAGAGGACGCCGCCTCCGGCCGGCCACGGGCAAGGGCAAGACGAAGGGCGACGACGAGGAAGCCGGGGATCGAACTCCCGTAGAAGGAAGAACAAAAGAACAAGCGCCCCGTGGCGACAACGACGACGAGTTCGTGGCCGTGGCGGACAAGCGCAAGGCCGGCGGCAAGGGCGGCAAGGCCTTCGTCCCCAAAGAGCACTTCGACAAGATGCTCGAGGAGCCGTGCCCGCACCACGAGGGGCCGGTCAAGCACAAGATGAAGGACTGCCGTCTCATGAAGAAGCACGTGATGGGCACGCTGCGTGGTGGTGACAAGGGCGACGACGACAAGGACGCGAAACCGGCTCCCGACGAGTTCGACGCCGACATGTACATCGAGGCGGTCTTTGTCAACATCGTCTTCCAGCGGGGCCACCGGCCACGAATCCAAACGCCGACGAAGCTCACGCCGCGTGAGGTCCTCTTCACCGAGCCGCCACCCCCGAAAGTACCTCAAGTGGTCGAGCTCGGCGATCACCTTCGACAAGGCCGATCATCCCCGTCACATCCCGCACCAGGGAGGTACCCGCCGTTGTCGACCCCATCATCGGTACCATGCGCCTCGGGAAGGTGTTGATGGATGGCGGCAGCGGGCCTCAACCTCCCTACATCCACGCACTTCAAGCCCTTGGCATCCCCAAGGCACGTCTCCGCCCGTCGCCGGAGCCGATCCACGGGGTGGTGCCGGGGAAGCAGATGCCCCCGCCGGACGGATCGACCTCCCGTCACCCCGCACCCCGGACAACTTCCGCAGGGGAGATCCTCACGTTCGCGGTGCCCCGCTCAAGAACGCCTACCACGCCCCTGTTGGGGCGGCGGTGCTGGGCGCGGTTCATGGCCGTCCCCCAACTATACCTACCTCAAGCTCAAGATCCCCGGCCCAAGGGGGTCATCACCGCCGACTCCACCTTCGAGCACGCTTTCGGCTGCCGCCGCCGTCGACGCCGACGCATTGCCGAGATCGAGCAGATGCTGCCCAAGATGGCGGCCGGACCAGCGCCAAGACTCCCCGAGCCCAAAAAGAAGGCGAGCACGAGCCCACCGTCGAGCTCTAGAAGGTGGCAAGCACACGAGCTCGTCCGCCGAGCTCGAAGGTCACGGGCACATTCGAGCCCGAGAAGGACGCCAAGGAGGTCAAGATCGACGGCGATGGGCGCACCCGCGTGGGGTCCGAGCTCTCTCCCAAATAGGAAGCGAGCTCGTCGACTTCCTCCGTGCGAACCTCGGCGTATTCACATGGAGGGCCTCGGATATGCCGGGCATACCGAGGGAAGTCGCCGAAAGCACTCCTTGAATATCAAACCCGGCTCTCGGCCGGTGAAGCAAAGGCTCGAGCGTTTCAACGACGATCGGCGCCGGGCAATCGCCGAGGAGATAGATAAGCTCTTAGCCGCTAGGTTTATCAAGGAGGTGTATCATCCCGAGTGGATAGCAAACCCCGTACTAGTTAAGAAGAAGAATGGGAAATGGAGAATGTGTGTTGATTACACGGGTCTCAACAAGGCATGCCCAAAGGATCCGTTTCCTTTGCCGCGCATCGACCAGATCGTTGACTCCACCTCCGGGTGCGAGACACTCTGTTTTCTCGACGCCTACTCCGGCTACCACCAGATCGCGATGAACGAGCTTGATCAGCTCGCCACCTCCTTCATCACTCCGTTTGGGGCGTTTTGTTACGTAACAATGCCTTTCGGTTTGAAAAACGCTGGCGCCACCTTCCAGAGGTGCATGCAGAAAGTCTTCAAAGAGCTCCTCGGAAAGCTCGTAGAAGCATATGTCGACGACATCGTTGTCAAGACAAAGCGCTCGAAAGAGCTCATCCCCGACCTCGAAAAAGTCTTCGCCAAGCTCCGAGAGTTCGGAGTCAAGCTCAATCCCGAGAAGTGTGTCTTCGGGGTCCCTCGAGGGAAGTTGCTTGGCTTCATCGTTTCCGAACGGGGCATCGAGGCCAACCCCGAGAAAATCGCCGCCATAACGAACATGGGGCCGATCAAAAACGTCAAGTGCATGCAACGGCTCACGGGATGCCTAGCCGCACTAAGTCGTTTTATAGCTCGACTCGGGGAACGGAGCCTCCCACTCTACAAGCTGCTGAAGAAGTCAGAGCGCTTTGCCTGGACCGATGAAGCCCAGCAAGCTCTCGACTCGCTAAAGCAACTCCTTGCTAATCCGCCCGTACTGCCGCCGCTCCCACGCCCAACGAACTGATCCTCCTCTACATCTCGGCCACCTCGAAGGTGGTGAGCACCGCGCTTCGTCGTCGAGAGGGAGGAGGAAGGGCACGCGCTCAAGGTATAGCGTCGGTGTACTTCATCGCTGAAGTCCTCACCGACACCAAGACCCGTTACACGCAGCTCGAAAAAAACTCGTGGTATGCGCCGGCGATCACCCGGCGCAAGCTCGAGGCATTACCGACTCCCATCCGGTCAGAGTCGTCTCCAAGTTCCCCTTGGCGAGGTCATCCGTAGCCCGAGGTTACGGGCCGCATGGCCAAGTGGGCTATTGAGCTCATGGGACCCGACATCACCTACGCCCCCGTGAGACGCCATAAAATCCCGTGTTCCGCAGACTTCATCGCGGAATGGACCAAGGTCGAGCAGTACGCCCGGGCCCGACGACATCGAGCTTGGGACGCTATACTCGACGGGTCCGTAAAAGAAATACGGCGCCCGGCGTCGGACTCGTCTTCATCTCTCCAAACAAGGTGCGCATGAAGTACTCCATCCGCCCTACACTTTCCCGCGTCCAACAACGTGGCCGAGTACGAGGCTCGGTGAACGGCTTGCACATCGCGCCGAGCTCGGCGTCCGCACCTCGAGGTCCGGGGCGACTCCGAGCTCGTCAAGAACCAAGTCATGAAGGAAGTCGATCGCGTCAACCCGAAGATGGTCACCTACCACTAGAAGGTCCGAGAGCTCGAGGAGCATTTCCACGGGCTCGAGGTCAACCACATTCACCGCCACCTCAACAACGACGCAGATGTTCTCGCCAAGTCTTCGCGTCGGATCGCTCTGCCGGTCCCGCCAGCGTCTTCTTGCACTAACAACGCAAGCCATCGATACGACTCAAAGGCGACCTGCGGCGGCAGACGTGAACTCGACCACCGACGCCCGAGCTCGGACCCTATGGAGGTAGATGCTCCCACAAGCCCGAGCTCCCCCAACGCGAAGGCTTACCTAGCCACGAGCTCACACCCAACTGGTTCGGGGGCTGGCTCGGGGGCTGGATCGAGCTCGACCACTACAACTCCGAAGCCTGACTGGCGGATCCCACTACTCCAGGTGGTTCAAGGAAGGCAAGCTCCCCCCGGGCAAGAGGAATCCAGGCGCCTGGCGCGAAAGGGCCAAGTCGTTCGTCCTTGTTGGGCAAGAGCTCTACCGGGCGCGGAGCCTCCGGCGTCCTCCGGCCGCTGCATCACCGCGAGCAAGGGGAGAAGCTCATCGAGGAGATCCACTCCGGCCACGCGGCCACCATGCGGCGCCCACGAGCTCTTGTTGGGAAGTCGTTCCGCAGGGGTTTTACTGGCCAACCGCCCGTTGCGACGCCATCCGAATCGTCCGACGCGAAGGATGCCGGTTCGCCGCCAGCAGACACACCTCCCGGCTCGGTCCCTCCGGCGATCCCACTCACTTGGCCATTCGCGGGTCTGGGGCCTCGATATGGTGGGACCTTTCAAGAGGACAGCCGGGGGCTACACGCACCTCCTCGTCGCCATCGACAAGTTCTCGGTGGATCGAGGTCATGCCCATTGCGCGATGCCGAGCCGAGGAGACCGTCAAGTTCTTCACCGGCATCATCCACCGCGGGGTCCCGAACTCCATCATCACCGACAACGGCACGAACTTTGTGGGAGAGCTCTTCATCGACTGGTGCAGCGATCACGGCATCCGCGTTGACACATCCTCAGTCAGTCACCCAAGGACCAACGGCCAGGTAGAAAGAGCTAACGGCATGATCCTGCAGGGCGTGAAGTCTCGCATCTTCAAGAGGCTCGAAAAATACGCCCGCCGGTGGCTCGCCGAGCTCCCGTCGGTCGTATGGAGTCTTCGCACAACGCCAAGCAGGGCCACGGGGCGGACGCCATTCTTCCTCGTCTTCGGATCCGAGGCCGTGCTCCCCACCGACCTTGAGTACGGTTCACCCCGCGTCCAGGCCTTCAACGAGCACAATAACCAAACGCTGCTCGAAGACGCCGCCGATCAGCTCGACGAAGCTCGAGACATCGCCCTCATCCACTCCGCCAAGTACCTGCAGTCTATGAGGCGCTACCACGACCGCCACGTCAGAGGGCGAGCTTTCGGTGTTGGCGACTACGTCCTGCGGCGAGTCCAGAGCTCAAAAGACAAGCACAAGCTCTCGGCGCCCTGGGAAGGTCCCTTCACCATCGACCAAGTGCTGAGGCCGGGCACGTACAAGCTCAAGGACCACCAAGGCCGAGTCCTCACCGACGCATGGAACATCGAACAGCTACGTCGCTTCTACCCTTAAATTGTATTTCGAAATCTTGTAGCCGCGAGAGCTCAATAAAAGCACAAATTCGATGCAAAACATGTGCGAGCATTTCGAATTCTTTCCTTAGCACGCTTGAGCAATGGCCGGCCTTCGCCCTGGCAAAAGCCCGCCCTTGCTCGGGGGCTACAAGGATAGGGGTGCACACCCCACATTTTTAACACACCGTTTTTTCGCAAAACTAGCAAGTTTAGAGCTCAGCGATGAGCTCAAACCCACGAACTCGCTCTTTCTCCTCTCAACTCAAATGACGTCCCCGAAACGACTAAGTTATGAGCTCATCGCTAAAGAGCATGGCGCGACCGCTGGCGACCTCCCGCCCCGCGGCCCGAGGAATGGCCCGCCATCTAACTCTCGAATCATAAGCTCATAAAGAGTCAAAGTAGGAACGAAATGCGACAAAGAGAAGAAGCGTGATATTCATTGAGCACGAGCTCCCTTAAAGTTTTTACAGCATTGCCTCGACTATGAGGACTTAACGAGTTCATCGACAAAAAGAGGCCAAGCCTCGAGCTCCTACTGCGCAGCGGTGGGTTTTGGTCCATCGGCGTCGGGCGGGGCGTCCTGCGCCTTCCTTCCTCCCTCCCCGCGGGCTCTTCGCCGCTCCGTCTCCACCGGCCAGGGGGGGGCTCGAACACCCGAGCTCCTCGGCGGCAAGCTTGAAGAGCTCGCCAGACGCCTCCGCGGTGGCGACCTCAAGAAGCGGCGGCCTTTCGACGGTGTCGGCATCATCAACGCCCGGCGCCCACCCCGTCTTCACGATGTTGACTTGAATTTGGGGTAGTGGGTGAAGACGACGCCGATCGCCTTGTGCACCACGCGGCCCGCGTCCTCCGTCACTTTGCGCGGGATCGCCGACACCCGCTTGGCCGGGTCCTCCACGTCTTCCACCCCGAGGACATCGCAGACGTCCTCGACCGCGGACACAAGGCCCTCGTGGGCGCGCTTCGAGCTTTCAGCCTCCTCCACGGCCTTGGGGCAAAGATGCTCCCGGAGACCCCGAGCTCTTTCCCCGTCAACGAGGTCACCGGTCTTGCGCTTCAGTCCGCCTCCTTCTCTTGCAGCTCGAGCTGCGTGTGCTTCGCTGAGGCTTCGCAGGCGGCGAGCTCCCGCTTCTTGTCCTCGGTCTCAGCGCCGCCGTCGTGGAGTCCCGCCGCATTTGCGAACAAAGACAACAAGTCAGGACACAAGCCACAACACATAGGGGACGCAAGAAAGGGAACGAGCTGCCTGCTTACTCCATAGCTCATCATAGAGTCCCTGCTCGTTGCACCACAGCTCGTGGTTTTCGGCCTCCAGCCGATCCTTCTCGGCCTCCGAAGCACGCAGCATACACCACAGCTCGGAAGCTTCGTGGTCATATGCTAGAGCCCCGCCGACGAGGACAATCAGCCGCGAACGCCGAGTAAATAAACAAGACAAAAAGATAGGATCGGAAGCACTCACTCTTGAGCTCGGCGTCGCGGTGGCGGACTCGGGCCAGCTCGTCCCCTGTCCTTCCGCGGGGGACTCCGCGCCAGCTCGGCGCCGAGCGCTCAAGCTCCTTGTCGCCGAGCCTCCGGTGAAGGGACTCGAGCTCCTCCTCCATCTTCGCCGCCGCTTATGGGCGAGCTCGAGCTCCTCCCGGCGCCGGACGCCCCCCCGCAGCCGTGATGTCCACCTTTTCCGGGCCTCCCGAGAAGCCCGGCCTTCCACATCGCGAACAAACCCGATGACGCCCCTCCGCCCCGACGCTCGAGGAACCGGTGCTGGAGTTGTGTCGCGCCGAGCTCCTCGCACATCTCCGCGCACAGCTCCGTCAGCCTCCCGACGAAGCCGCCGGCCCTCAGCGAGAGCCGCGCCAGCTGGTTGTACCCCCGGATGGAGTCCTGCACGCCCTGAAGAGCACAAATACGTGAGCAACTCAGGAAAGCGTGAAGAAAGACACCTGGCGTCACGGCGAATCCGAACTCGCGCAAGGCGAAGCACGCACATTGGGTCCCTCGGATGGCGAAAGGCGGCTGCGGCATCATCGGGGCGTAAGTCGGGGGAAGGACGACGTCCGCGCCAGACGGAGGGACGCTCGCCGCACGACACCTCACCGACACCTCAGCCCCGTTGACCTCGATCGTCCTCCGGGCGAGAAACGGCACCCCGCGCACATCGACGACATTTAGGGTGGCGGCACCTCCACGGGCCTCATCCGCTAAGGCCTCGCCCCGCCCGCACCGCCCTTGCCTCCACGTTGGCATCCTCGTCGCCGAAATGTCGACGACCTCCTCCCCGGGCGGGCCACGGCCGTGCGGACCCCTCCACAAGGCGCTCTTTGGTGGCCGGGTCTCCTCCGAAACCACCTCCTCCATCTCGCCGCCGCCGAGGAGCTCGCGGGGCCTTGAGTACCGTGACGCTCCTACCGCCCTGAGGTGAGGCCGGGCCGAGTCCCTTCGAGTGAGCTCAACACGCATTCGTGGCCTGGCTCCACGGGGGAGATCGGCGCCGACGAGGAAACCAGGGCGCGGAGGTCCCGAGGTCGAGGCGCTCGGTCGACGGCCCCCTTGAAAGGAACAAACAAAGATCTTCGACCCCGAGCCCCTGTCTCGCCCGCCATCCTCGACGCTGGGTCGCCGCGACTCGCGCCGCGTCGCCCTTTTTCCTTCCCGACGACGAGCTCGTTGTCACCATCACCGAAGCTTCGCCGCCGCGCTAGAGCTCACCCCACCGCGTCCGAACTCATGGTCAACGGCGCCATCGAGCTCGCCATTCTAAACCCGAGCCCCGCTTCCACCGAGCTCCGGCACATCCGTCTCGGGCGCTCGGACGGTGCGCCGCCCCAAGCACAGCCAAGTCAAGACCGTGATCGTTCACTACAGCCAACGATAACACGCGGGGAGAGAGCTTATCCCCGACGGCCACCCCTTTTTCTCCTTCTTCTTCTCGCGCCGGGCCGCCCCGAGCCCCGGACGCCGATCGGGGCACCCGACCCCGATGGGGGGGCTTAGGCGCCGAAAGGCCGAGGATGCGCTGATCGGGCGCTCGCTGCGCCCCAAGGCCACCACCGGCCATGGCGAGCTCGCGGGCCCCCGATGAGATCCCGACCCGCCCGTCGAGCGCCCGTCGGCGCCGAGGGCTCACCCCCGCGGCTCGACGCGGGCCCGTCCCTCGGCGGCCTGCCGCCGCCACCGCTGGGCGACCCCGCCTCCCTCGTGCGGATGAGGGCTGCTGAACGCCGGCAGAGCCCCGCCCTCCGCGGGAAGAGGAGGTTGGGAACCGAAGGGGGCGCACCACGCCGACCTATAGAGCTCGAGCTCGTTAGAGGGTTCGAAACAACAAAAAGAACGAGCTAAGACAAGGCGACGAGCACTTACCAAAGCATGGAGGTCTCGGGATCGGGGAGGATCCGGGAGCCCCCGGCGCCCTCACTCCCGTCCCGCCACCGCTTCATCCAAAACTCCACCGGGTCGATGGTAAGACCAGGGGTTCGCCGCCCCCATGAATGGGGCCTTCTCCTTCTCCATCTCCCACATTCGGAGAGCTCGACCGGAGGGGCACCACCGCCTTGCCGAGCCAGGCCTCGATGATATGGTTGGCCGTCAGCCCGGCGTCCCTGAGCGCCCTTGATCTTGCCCACGGCCGCTCCACGTCCTCCACCGTGTTGTGTCGTGGGCCCTCGTGCCATAGCTGGCTCCCCTCGAGAAAGTGCGGCCGGTACCGCGGCAGGGTAGGAGAGGTCGCTCTTGAGGTAGAACCACTCCTCCCTCCACCGGGGTTCGACGGAAGAATCCCTCGGGGAAGGACTCGACCTTCCCGCAAGACCAGCACGACACGCACTGTCGGGCCGGGCCTCCCCCGCCGCGGGCGGCCGATCTTGGCGAAGACGTAGTGCTTGAAGAGCTCCCGGTTGGGAGGGATCCCCAACCACCCTCGCAAAGCATCGTGGAAGACGGAGAGGAGAAGCACCCTGTCGGGCGTGAGGTCTCGGAGCTCGACGCCCCAAGACGCGATGAGCCGCCTTTGAGAAGTCGTCGCAGTATTCCGAGCCCGCGCCGTGGAAGGCGGCGAAGGAGACGATGTACCCCTCTCCGGCTGGTCGGGCACCTCGCGGACGCCGCCGGGATAATCCACTCCTCGCCGCCGCCCGCGACGGGTACGGCAGCCCGCCGACGGTCTTTGCATCGCCGATCTTCCCCACCGCC
This sequence comes from Hyparrhenia diplandra, assembly GCA_015847255.1. NCBI lineage: Eukaryota > Viridiplantae > Streptophyta > Magnoliopsida > Poales > Poaceae > Hyparrhenia > Hyparrhenia diplandra. The sequence goes on from JADLZK010001039.1 coordinate 98,062, forward strand.
GCCGTTTTAACGCGACCACGAGCCCATCTCTCAATCACCGGAATGAGTCGGCGGCGGGGAAGTGGAAGATCGGATCACGAGTGGGCGGCGGCGATTGAACTCTCTCTCTCTTTTCGTGCGTAAAGGAAGGCAAGAGATGGGAAGGTAAATCCGCTCCCCAATCTCCTCCTATTTATAGAGCTCGAGATGCGGCGGAGGCGAGAAGAAACCGCGAGGGGACCCCCACCACACCACGCCCGCACGCAAATCGACGCCGCGAGATCGGCGCAGACGCGTGACACCGGCGGAAGCCGAACGGCCGCGGCATTAATGGGGCAACCCCCACCAACGGTAAAAATCCCAACGGTAAGATCTCAACGGTTATTTTTACGCAACGGTAAAACCCAAGAGCTCGGGCAAGAACGGCCGATTTGCCGAGCTCAGAGCCCGCAGCCGCGACCTCATCGCCTCGGTTCAAGGCCGGCTCAGCTCGAGCTCGGAGGCGCCCGGGGACATCACGAGCGAGAGCGCCGCGGGAAAGCGGCGCCGACGGCCCACGCCCGAGCTCCCGAAAGGGCTCGGGGCTTTCGCTTGTCTTGGTCCCGGGCCGCCGAGGCCCACGACCGACCCGAGCCATCCTCGCCGACGAGGGAAGCCGCCCGCCCCGACATCGCCGGGGCTCGAGAATCGCGGGAAGTTGAGCCCTCGTAACTTGAGGTTGATCCACCAAATGACAAACGAACGAGCCGACGAGCCTCGAGCCTCACCTGACTATCCGATAGCAGCCCCCGAGCACTCGATCTCGCCGACGTGGCAAGATTGAGCTCGAGCCTCGTCACCCCGCGAGCGTCAGAAGAGGAATGGGTCGACGAGCCCACGGTGCCTAAAAAGCCTCCGCGAGAACTCATCGTTCTCTCACGGAGCCTCGGGGCTACACCGCGGTGCCTTCCAGCACCCGCGGCCAAACATCAATCCCACAACAAGGGCTGCCTCCACGACCAAAACCATCGATAGCATCCGGGAGAGACCTCATCTCTCCCAAACGCCTCGAGGGCTACCGTGGGGGATCGATATTTGGGATACCCATAGGGCGAGCCCTTGTCTCGGGCATGACCACGAACGAGACAACCTACCGTGGTTTTGCGAGGTCCTCGCCGCAAGATGAGCTCTCCATGCAACGACGGATCTCCTCCTTCGCTCGGGCTCGGCAAATGAGCTCCTCCGGGCGAAGACCCGTCGCTCCGCACCACCTCCGAGGTCTCCGGGGCGACGAGCTCCCGTCCCCCGCGCGCCCGGACGTCGTCCGGGATCTCTTTCCGCCTCGCCGAGCTCCCCCTTACAACGAGCACCGCAGAGATGGCCGCAGAAGAGCTTGACCGCCTGCCTTCCCGAAGAAGTCTGCGGTGCGGGAGTTGGTCAACAACTCTCGACAAACCCAACCACTCCACGGACGACGGCGTAGTACGTAGAGCTACAGCTACGAGGGAGAGGTCATTCGATCGCCCTCGCCATACCCGTCGGCTCCAACAGCTCCGCCCACGGTGTCGGGCAGGTACATACGGGTACGACTTCCCGTCGGCGGTGTGTGGGCACGCCCATACCGAGAAGACGTCTCCAACTACGATTAGAGACAGGCGACGCCTTTTGCTGCCCAAACCCCGATTCCGCACGGCGGCGACCAATTTCAGCATCCAAAGCACCCGGGAGCTCGAGGGAAGCTCTCATCCGCCTCGAGCTCATCCGAGAGCTCTTTTCTTGCATCAAACACTGTACATGTATTTTCACTTTCTTTAACTCCTCAACTTCGATGGGAGCTCTCGAGCCCCACCCCTTGCGACTATAAAGGGGTGGCAGCCCTCCGGTTGAGGGGATTTTAAGATTTCGACACCCTGCACCCGCACTCATACACCCGATATTGGCACTTGCCTCAATCATAGAGACTTGGGAGCCTCCTCCCTCTCTCGATCTTGCTTGTACAAGCCCCAGTATGAGCATTTGAGCTCGGATAGTGGCCACACTTGGACTAGGTAGTGATTTGCCCCGAACCAGTATAAATCTTGTGTCATTGTCTCTAGAGCTAGGCCATCGGAGCACGCATTAGCCAGACATTACTGTGACGGTGGTATTAGACCACGACAGCAACTCTCTCTTTGCTTTGGATTTGTACAGGTCGGCTTTGATGGATGTAATCATGCCAATAACATCTGGACAACAGGCACACGGCTGAACATTTAGTTTTTTGGAACATAAAGGGTGAGGTAAGAAAGCGTACAGAGAATACAAGAGCGAGCAGGTTAGGCACCAATGTACTTAGTCAATGCTTAATGATGGGACAGGTTCCAATTCCACAGTTGACCAAACTGCCATCCCATAAGGAACAACAACCTCTCCTGTAACAGGATTGTCCATGGTAATATCCTTTTCAGACACCTTCATGACCTTAAAATTTTTCTACAAATCTATGCCATCCCTCTTGAACTTCTGTTCGGCAAATTGATTGGTTCTTTTGTCAAACCTAAATAAACCATGAAATATTTTTAAAAGATCGCAACAGATCCAAGATATCAGGAGGCAACAGGTGCATTAAACATATTAACTAATTCAGCAGATTTTTCTTGAGCCTTTCATATTAGAACAGAAACCCCACATAAAAAGAAGCAACTGGATAAGAGTGGCATAACAAATTCAGAGAATTTTTTTACGTACCTCTTCTGCATTGTTGCTTTGGTGGCACTTTTTCTTAGCTGCAATCCATCAACAAAACTATCTGAACTGCAGCACAGTAACGAGGATGTTATGAATCGAAGAGGAACTCAGCAGTGACAACTGAAAAATATAGGCAACTATATATATTGCCCAAGAAGGAAAAAAAAAAGTCTACTGACCAGACTAAGAGGAATGTGTAGGCTGTTGATAGATAAATGGCAGACACACGAAGAAACGTACTTAACCTAAGAAGGAGAAGCATTTAAGTGTGTACTCTTTGCATCCTAGGAAAATAAGCTCACTTTTTAGAAATCAGGACATTTTCTAAAAGTCCAAATTTGTAAGTACTCTTTGCATCTAATAGTTGGCGAACAGGTTTCTAAAAGTGAGCTTGAAACATACAAATCTGGTTTTCCCTGGACTATTAGATGCAAAGAGTATATACTTAAATCTGGACTAATTAGTTCCTCCTGTATTTTCAAACCAATGGAACTAATGTGGTTTCTAATTAGTTCCTCCTGTATTTTCAGAATTCCCAATGCAACGACAAGAGCAGACCATGGAAAATATTAATTTGGTTGTATTGGGAAATCTGGTGAGAAGGTAAACCAATTTAGCATCAATTTTTGAAGTAGGCTATGCAAATCTAGCATTTTGTATGAGACCAGATTCAGTAGGCAAACATATTAGTGCTAGGCTGCCAGGTAATCATTGTTTACCTCCAAACAAACATATTAGTGCAGTATGTTGCTTATTCGCTTCAATTCGGCATCAGACAACATGGTAGGAAGGTTGAGATGATCCACCTGCATCGGAAATAAGGACTATATATATTAACTGGAGGCATATCACACAAAAAACCTAATTGATGCAGAACAAAGATATGTCTGTACAAAATATAAAGAATCATGTTTTTATTAACATTGGAGTTAGTCTATCATATCTGGAGTTAGTCTATCATATCTGGACTACGTAAACCACTCAAGAGAATTTGGTAAAGGTGAATGTTTGCCTCTGAAATATGATTACTACAAATATGATGACTGGCTGCCCCTGTACCCATTGAGAAAACTCGTGAAACACTAAAGCTAAATAAAATAAACTAAAGATTAGACACATGGTAAGATAGCAGAGGCCGAAGGTAACAAACCACAAACCCCATATTTATGTAAGGAATTGGGAAAACAAAAGGTTCCAATGTATCCGCTAAAATAATCAAGGCCACGAATCAGCTTTACAGATGCTTCGTACCATTCATAGCAGCCTGAACTTTGGAAAAACTAATTCCATAATGGGCGACATGCTCAATCAAGAGGAACTGACCAGCATGAGTTGGGAAAATGAACACCCCATGGGCAAACGACAACAAAAGAATATGAACCACAAATTAAGAATGCATTGCAGGTTAGTATGGGTGCACTAAGCATTTTTTTCAGAAATGACCAAAAAAACACTTTTTATTCCAGTTTATTGCTACATATGCAAATAATATGCAGATAAGCCTGTGAAGGGGATTGCTAAAAAAGAAGCATGCAGCAGGTTTTGTGTAATCACCATATATCTGTAAAACAGAGAACCCCAGCTCCATGACAAACCCTCAGTGTTGATCAGGTGAACTTAAATCATGTCCCTTAGAATTAACGAAGGCTCCAAATAATATGTCCATCATAGTTCAATTTATATTATTCATTAAGGAAATTACAGTACCTACTAAACTTATAGCAGGCTATTAATTATTACGCTGTGGGCATCCATGACTT
>JADLZK010001041.1:0-85684 GCA_015847255.1 Hyparrhenia diplandra
AACCCGGACCAAAGGGCCCAATGGCCCAGCAAAACTCAAAACTCAAAGAATCCGGCGCTATGGGCCATGTAGACGACATGCTCTCGGCGCTATTGGCAGAGCCTTTTGATGATCGGCAAGCCGAAGCAGCCCAGTAGACTCTAGCTCGGCCTTTAACTTGAAACTGAACTCTTTTTTTTCCCCTTTAAAGAACCTTTTTTTTTTTTCCGTCAGAGATAATAATGCGAAGAACTGAACCTGCGCACTAAAGAAGTGGGATTGTTAATCGTGTTGCGTTGCCCCGCAACCGCAAGAAACCGGCAGGCGGCACGAACGTGATATGGCAACTGGCATGGCAAAGCAGCCTGGCTTCCCACCCACCGTTCACAAACTTCTTCCACTTTTGGAGCAACAGAAAACACAGGAGCCAAAGATACTAGTGCCGCAACTGCCAGCAACTTGCCCCCGGTCGATCACATGCATCCGTCTCGAGAGCTGCCGGCCGCGGTTGGCGTTCGCGATCCAAGGAAACGAGAGGCGGCGAGGCACGCCGGCCGAAAGGCAGGCAGGCAAGCGCTCACGGGACACGACTGTTTCTCTGTCAGCCAGCAGACGGAGGGAGGCGGTTGGTTGCTTCGCGAGCAGGGCAGTGCTGCGGACTGTGAGCAGTGAGCACTCAGCATATGTTTGCTCATGCTGCGGTATCTGCAGTTCCGCACACTGAGCTGCACCTGCACCAGCACCCACCAAGCAACCAGAAAAGATTGGGGAAAGAATGGACGCGAAGGGACGCACGGAGCGGAAGCGGGGAAGTACACAGGTCCGGAGCTCACTGGTTTGGTATAACTTGCCGTACTGATAGTCAAAAGTTGGGCAAATTATGAGGCTAATGAGAATGCACGAGAGTTGCAACAACTTCAGAAGCAACAGGCGCAGCCGATGGATTAACGGCTTCAGTTCATTCAGCACCTGTCATCATCATCGAGCCGCAATAATAAAGTATAAATAAACAGATTAACATACAAACTTGTGAGCTTGAAGCAGCGAAACAGGTGTTTTCTTTTCACCACAAAACCATCAGCGGCAGCGATGCACAGGACGGCCAATTGCGCAAGCGATTCTGAGTAGGGTGCAGATTACACATAATACATTGCCTCTTAGCAGTACATGACAAGCTTCAACTGTAACCGTTTTTGTCAAAAAAAAAACAGTCAACTGTAACCAGAAGAGATAATAATCAAATTTTTTCACTGCCTCTGTCCAGAAAAAAAAAAAAGACAATTCTAACATGACTAACTACAAACAACAAATTTAAAGTAGTATCTTGTTTGACTAACTACAAACAAAAAAAGTCTCGATATTTCATACTCTATCAAACAAGTATCATGAGATTTTTTTTAATGAAATGTATTTTCATGCTACTCTACTTATTAGTTATTGATATTTTTATCTATAAAACTTTAAACACATTTGACTAAAATACATCTAGAGTTTCATTCTTTCTTGGAGGAGGTAGTATTACCATCAAACCCGCTAAAAATCATCTGAAGTTATTGCCAAACTGGCAGGCTAGTATAAACCATTAGGGAAGTCACATCAACTTTGTGACATGATGAATGTTACAAAACAAAAACTTCGTGACATGAACGTATAATTGTATATGATTTGAAGTCTGTAGACGCATAGGACGGATATTCTTGAGGTTCCGACCAAGTAAAAAAAGCTTAGAAGACACAGAAGATCGATACCAAAAAGGAAGAGACAGAAGATCTGAAGCCTGAAGCTGAACTGTACATAGATTTTTTTCTTTTTTGTTTCCTGAACGGAGGTAGTCCTCTCTTCTTCAGCCAGAACCAGAAGAAGGGCTGTTTGTATTATACAGACTTGGGTTGCGATGCAAAGATGAAGCAATACCAACCCAGGAAGAGGAAGCCAAAATTCCTGCTTCGCCTGAGGATTACCGAAGAACAAGACGAGCACTAGGATTACTGCTGCTTGCTACATCTAGTACACTAGTAATAGTAACCAACTACGGCCCTACTGACGATTGGCAGAACCAAAGTAAAGAGATCAACTGCAAAAGGTCTCTCTACTCAACTCCTTTTGGATGAACGAACGCCACTATCTACACTGCAGATGAGATGTATTCATCGACGCGGCCGGCCAAGCATCTAATATGAATCAGTTCACCGCCACACTTCCGCCGCGAGTCACAATCCATGGGTGCCCTGCAGGTAGATCGAAACACCCACCAGGGTAAGTAAGATGAGCAGACAATTCAGTTCAGGCGATCGACGAGATCTGCTGGGGATGAAGGGAGCAATGGAGTCGGAAGGACAATCCATGGAACTGTTGCTTACTTAGGACTTGGTCGGCGGAGAGCCTGCGCCAGACGTCCTTGCAGAGCATGCGGCGCATGAGGTCCTTGGCCTCAGGCGAGACATCGGCGAAGGCGCGCGGCGGGAACCGGAGGTTACCACGAAGCACGGCCTGGAAGACGTCCGCCGCGGTGGCGCCGGAGAAGGGGACGGTCCCGGAGAGCATCATGTAGAGCACGACCCCGGCGCTCCAGACGTCCACCTTCTCGGTGTACTCCCTTCCGGCCACCACCTCAGGCGCGACGTAGTAGGGCGTGCCGACGAGCCCCGTCATGGGCCTTCCGTCCCCGAACCAGTCCGCGGAGCCGAAGTCGCCGAGCCTGAGCGCGCCGGTGGCGTCGAAGAGGAGGTTGTCGGGCTTGACGTCGCGGTGGGCGACCCCACGGCGGTGGCAAGCCGCGAGCGCGTCCGCGAGCTGCGCGACGAGTCCCGCCGCCTCGGGCTCCGGGAGCGGGCCACGTGACGAGACGAGCGAGAAGAGGTCGCCGCCGGGGCAGAGGTCCAGCACCAGGTGCACGGCGTCGGCGTCCTCGAAGGCGGCGTGGAGCGCGACCACGTGGCGGCTGGCGGCCGACGCCAGGAGGTGCACCTTGGGCTCCTGCTCCGCTAGCGCCAGGTCCAGCGGGTCCGCCTCGAGTTGACGCAGCGCCGCCTTGGGCGTGGTCTTGAGCGCGAACGGTTCCCCGTGGAGGAGGCGTAGCAGTGGCGGACTGTACCGAACCGCCCGCGCCCGATCTCCTCGCCGATCACGTACTCCCGCCGCAACGCCTCCTCCGCCGCGGCGCCGCTCATGTTGGTCCTGTCGCTGATTGGGTTGGCCGGCTGGCTCCCCTTGCGGACGGAATGCTGATTGTGTGCTTGCTGGTCTCCACCCGCCGGACGGCGAGGACGGACGCCCCCCTTTTAATGCTCACTATGCAGGCAGGCTTTCAGGTGGGGGAGTGGGTCCCATCCACCTCCCTCCCAGGGATCCGAATATTCCACGCCTGCTGCCTCTGCTAGCCATTGAGGTTGAGGTAGTTTCGCCTAAATTAAGATGGTACCACAGTGATTAGTGGGAGGGAGATTACATATTTAGAAAGCTAATAAACCGTTAATTAATTTTGACCCAAACAAACGATGATTCCATATATGCGCTCCCTAGATTGCGAATGTATTGCTTACTTGCCCAATGATTCGGCTTGTTTGCCCCTCGGACTCGGAAATAAATAATTAATAGATTCTATAGTTTTTTTTTTCTTCAAAAGGATAAAATATTCATTCGTTTATAGAAAAAATTATAGTAAATATAGTACTACTATAAAAATAATATGTGTCATTGCCGGGTAGGGTTTTAGATTAGGCGATAGGTGGTTTCCGGCGACCGGGCGGTTTTGGATAGATTAATGAATGGAGATGTACTGTACTCCCTCCGTCCCAAAATAAACGGCGTTTTGGGTTTTTCGTCGCCATGAAGTTTAACTCGATTTGTAGAAAATACGTAGAAGATTTAAATCTTCAAATAAATTTGTTAAAAAACTAGACCAAAAGATCTTTCCAATGATACTAATTATGTAATATAAATATTAATCCTATTTTAATATATAATTGCCGCCAGATGTTTTACCAAGGAAGCGAAAACGTCGTTTATCTTTGGGACGGATGGAGTACCTAGTATCAGACAAGTGACAGCATGGCCAGTGGACCCCAGGAGACAGTGAATTATTGGGGAGCGTGTCAGGTGCATGCAATGGCGATGCAACGTGGCCTCTCTGGAGGAGGGCCAGGTCGGTTGCCCCTCTACCTGTACTCTTACGGAAGCGGTTTTTCTGCTCTTAGGAGCATGTGCTCCTACACTGTGAACCACATGATACGCATTGTGATCCGGTATAAGACACTTCTCACACTTCCGAGCGGTGTGCGTTGAGAAGTGTCTTTAGCGCGGATCACAATGCGTATCCAGGTGGCCCAAAGTGTGGGGAGCACATCTTCCTAAGAGCAAATTACTTTCTTACATCGTACTCTGTGGGAATGGTGCATTCCCAAAGAGTACAGGTAGAATGGTGGCGGGTGGGAGTCGTGGGACATGCATGCATGGACAAGCATGGTGTTCGTGACTTGACTTTTTCAGATCAGCGCCTTTCTGTGTTTGTTTTTTTTTTTTATATAAGTGTTTGGTTTCTTTGTTAATATAAGAAAAAGAAAAGTGGCGACTGCAGGTTCTTCGTGTTACAAATATCTTCAACCCGAGGTGTTCTAAAAACGCCTCTCGATCAAAACCCGACCACACGATCCTCCGCGTGGAAGTTCCTTAACTCCCCTTTAGCCGCGGGGCGTGCATCGAGGTTGATTCATGTAACCTCTCGAAAGTAATATACATGAAGCAACCGCCGATGTAGCACGCCCCCCGTGGCTAAAGGGGGAGTCAAGGAACTTCCACGTAGAGGACCATGCGTCGGGTTCCATCGAGAGGCTGTTGAGAACACACCGGGTTGAAGATATTTGTAACACGGTGAAATAAAGACGACTAGTTCATTCACCATTCATTTGTCCCTTTTACTTTACTCGTGATTATTATTCGCAACACTTTGAAGCTTAATAAGTTAAGGAGTATTATAATCAAAATGCTTCGGTGTTTACTAGTATATCTGAGGTTTTGGTGACAGCTGACGGCTATATGTGGTTGCATGACCGGCACCGGCATCACCGAAGCAAGAGCAATTGGCTAGGTAATTCTTCAAAAAAAAAAAAAAAAATGCCTAGGACACACTGTTAAATCGAAATGCTTGCCTAGGACACTAAATTAAATCGAAAATTCGAAATGCTATGGTGGTGTCGGCGTCGACGTTAGCTAGCGCGAGCACAGACGGTCCATGACACACTAAAATTCATCCGTCCATACACATGATTTCAACTTCATGCGTGACTAGGATCCTTGGACTACCTGCCTCGTGAGCGTCTATCAGTCTATGCATGCGCCGCCAAATCTGCCGGCACCCGAGCTGCTAGCTAGCTTCTTTCTTTCGTTATTGTATATCTACAAATTACAGCCTAGCTAGTAGAGTGTCCGTGTGCCGCGACGTACGTGCGTCCGGGCAGGGGGCAGCCGGCCTGCAAACAAAAATTAAGCTCGGGATGCGTGCTAGTACAGTGGCATGCTGCTACCGTGGGAGTGAAGCTGCTAGCTAGACTTGGTACAGTATGTAACCCAAGGAACGCTCGGCGCCGCTTCGGCCGCCATAGGCGGCGCGGGCCGGGACGAGACCGAACCGCCGGCGCGCGCCGTCGTCGTTGGAAGCTAGATTCCACGGGAACCAACGCAGGTTCGAGGTCAAGCTCGAGGCCATCGTGGGCGGGCGAGCGCACGTACGGCAAGTTAGTTATAGACGGAACGAGTGGCTAGCTGCTCGCAACCGCGAACATGCAACGCCAAAACCGTTGCGCGGACCGGAGCACCCGGCAGCCGGCGCTGCGCGGCAGCGCCCCATCCACCCGCGCGCCTTGATTATGTCCTGAATCCAAACCGGAGCGCCCGGCGCGGCACCGCCACGTCCACCAGACCAGGCCTGCACTGGATTCTGGCGTGAATCCAAAGCCCGTCGATGACGACGGGAATTTGGCCGGGACGCGCGCGGGTGGCGAGCGAACTGGTGATCATTAGGAAGGCACGCTAGCTACGACGCGATTTGGCCGGGCTCGCGCCTCCGCGCGGTGAACTGGACCTAGACCGGCCAGCCAGACAAAGACGGACGCAGACCGCGCGCCCCACGCCATGACGCGATTTGGCCGGGCGCGCCGGCGGCGAACTGGTGATCATTAGGCGGGCACGCTCCATGCTCCGGAGACTCAACGTCCGTGCGCGGTTTTGGTTCACTACCACGCCGCCAGCGATTGACAGGCCTCGCTCTTGTCGATTTCATTCACTTCCACGCTCCGCGGAGACCCCCACAGGTACAAGTAACGTACGTGCGCGAATTTGTTACTGCTACACTTAGGTGCCACACGATTCCTAGTCCTCCGCGCACGTATTCAGTTCTTTTTGGAATTATACAAAAAGAAAAAATCTCTGGAATTTTCACCATCACACCAGCGATGGCTGGCCATACTGAATCCAGTACTAGCCATTCATCCAGAGATGATATGACGTCACTGAACAGCGAAGCATATTTGTTTGTTGTACAAGGGGAAAAGGAATAGTGGCATGGATGATTATGCATGATTGCCGGTTAATATTATTGGTGACAAAATAAAGTATGCAGCAGAGGATGGGAATGACGAGTTGACAAATAAAGTAGCAGATGGAAGGAAATGACGAGTTGAGCATGGCTAGAAGTTCAGTAGGCGAGCTGACGACATGGCATGCAAAATTTTATATTAAGAGTTGGATAAGATGGAAAATATCCCTTTCTCCTCCAGCAGGCTTAAACGACAAATGCTGCTACCATTCACCAAATAATAAATCAAATATTTTAAAACAGGCAGAGTTTAATTTGGTTTCTAGACTAGATAGGCCACTAATGGGAGGTGACTAACTATATTTTTGTCTATTAATTATTGGTGGATTGACGAAACAAATGTTGGCATCCTCTGATACATATATGATGGAAGCAAACTCCAATTTGTGGGATGTTTGTGTTTGTATATACTAGACTAGAAGTGCTAATGACAACCGGTGGGGGTTACGCACTATATATATCTGGCTGTCAACGTACGCTGAGGCAAGCAGACACCAATTGGTCACTGCCTCATTGGGCGTGTTAGAATCGGTGTTAGAAAGAATCGACGCCGGCTACCTGCGAGTGCTGACACATACCATATATATTTTTATTTTCTTGGAGCATGCATGCTTACATAGGCATATGTTGTGTTTAGATCACCCGAATTAGCTTGAATTATTTCAAAATTCCCGACACATCAAACAATTTGTTTTGTCAGTCTATGTGTACCCCAATAGTTTTAGTTGCTGTCATTGTTTTTTTTTCTGAAAGCATGACTTAGCATTAGCATATACTTCATTAAGTGAAAGATAAAAAATATATAAAATTCACAAGTAATCCACTAATTACTAGTGAACCCCACAACACAAACAATTAGTAAGAAAACGAGGGGGAGTGACCTCCTAACAACCCTAAATAAATGATCCTAATAGGAAAACACAACACTATGGTAGCTAGGCAACGGTGTAGAGTAACTGTAAAACCAACGACCTCGCGACCAAGTATCTCGCTGGAACCTTGGCGGCAAAGCATCCGCCGAATTACGACCATCGACGCGGCAAAGCATTCGCGTATGGGGCCATCATGCTCCCAATAGCAAAGCATTTGTGTGAAGGGGGCCTAAGCAACAACATCCATCGACGCGGCAAAGCATACGCCGACGGGGCCATCACAAAATCCGGAGGGGGCCTAGCAAAAAAACCATCGGCGTGGCAAAGCATCTGTGAGAGGGGGCCTGAGAGGGGGCCTAGCGGCAACAACATCCAACAACCATCGACGGCCATCACAAAGCATCTGCAAGGCGTCCGGGGGGCCTAGCGGCAAAGAACAACCATCGGCGGGGCATACGTGTGAGAGGGGGCCAACAACATCCATCGACGCGGCAAAGCATCCGTTGATGGGGCCATCACAATGCCGACAAAGCACAAAGCAACAACCATCGATGTGGCAAAGCATCCGTGGATGGGGCCATCGCACTCTTAAGAACAACCATCCGCATGAGAGGGGCCTAGCGACATCGGCGGCAAAGCATCCGCCCGGGGGCCTACACCAACCACAAACCAAAGTGAAGAGCAACATTCATAAGAACTAGCAAAGCATCCGCCCGAGCACGTATAACTTCATTGTAGTGAGTTAAGTGGGCCTAATAAAATCATGGCAAATCTATTACCGCCTTTTTAAAAAATACATATATCTGGATATCTCTCTATCCATACGTAGACTTCGGGGAGAGCAAGAACAAGCAACAAATCAAGGATGAGATGACGACAACGTACACCGCGCTGTACGCCTGTACATGGAAATATCATCAATTCAACAAACAAACAAGTCAGTGGATGGGGCCATCGATCGATCTCCACAAGCCAGGAACGCCCGGCCAATAGTCCATGCCTCTCTCTAATATTTAACCTCTGTCTTTCTCAGCCACTTGGTTGGTCTGTAATTAGTCTATGTGGTCAGATAACGACGTCGTCTATATACTTGGGTGGTAATGTAACACAAAGAAATGGTCTTTACATGCCCGGTTGCTTTGGTCACGAGATGGTCAAAAATACCGCAGGTTAACACCAACCACAAACCATGTAAGTGAAGAGCAACATGAAGTCATGAATTAGTTGAACTCATCTCCAATAAAGCCCATCAAGCCCCCAAACCATAGTGACACGTATAAGTGCAAAATCATCATTGTGCAAATTTGTTTTTTATATCATAAATTAGTGCAAATTCACAACATTGTGTCATTCATTTTTTTCAACATTTGTTTGTGTCGTACTAAAGCAATAAAATCATGGCAAATCTATTACCGCCATATAATTTTTCATAAAAATACATCATAACAAAATAGCCACCATGGGCACCTTGATACCTTCCTTAATTCAGAGATCTAATCCAAATACGTATACAGGTTTCAGGTTAGTCTAGCTGAAAATAAACTGAGCAACAAATGGATGGATTAAAAGAACAAGATGACGACACGTACACCGCATTCTGTACGCCTGTACATGTGAAATATCATCAATTCAACAAACCAAACAAGCATTCATGATTTTAGTACTTCAGACTAGAACTAAAAAATGACGACCGAAATTATTGATCGATCTCCAGCAAGCCTGGAACGCCCTTCCAATAGTCCATGCTCAACAATTAATCAGATAGCTTGCTAAAATAGTTTTATGGATCTTGCATCATTCGGGAATTTGATCAGTCCACGGTTGTATGGTTGGTCTGTAATTAGTCTATGTGGTCTAAAAGATAACATAAAACGTCGTCTATATACTTGGGTGGTAATGTAAGTAGCTGGTGACAACTACGTATAATCCATTTTTACGGGCCAAGCGAGAACAAGTCATACGCGCGGAATGCCTAATTGCCAATAATGCTGATCGATGAGAGCACGCGGGACGTTAGGGACGAGTACACGTACGTACGTACGCTCAATTGACGAGCATTTTTTTGGTTAAATATATATATGTGTTTATTATACATGTCACGGTGACGTGTAACCGCATGCATGCTTTTCTAGATTATTATCAGGCAGCTAGATCAGCATCTAACTTGGATACATATGCATGATGATCAATTTATTTACTTTAGTTTGTTGATTGATCAGTGTTTAATTTTTTCTCTCTCTCATTTCTCTTCCTTACAGTACTTATAGTGTGGTTATTCATCAAACATAGGGTCGGCGAGCGGGTGAGCTGAGCTAGCTAGTGCCATGCATGGACATTGGACGGGGTAAATTTGCTGACCTCAACTAACGAGCCGGGCCCCATCTCTTCGTCTCTGCGGAAGCGACGATGGGCGCTCGTTTCTAGCTTCCGTTTATGTTGATCCACATGTCCCAGTCCTATGCGCTCAGTCCACGGCCGGCATATGTAGCCACCACTGGCCTAGCCATATACTGTACACGTTGTTGGAAACATACTCCGTATCTTACTAACGACAACAGACTCAATTGGCCACACGTTTGAGAAAGAGGGTTCACGAAGGAGAGAACACTAGAACACTACAGCTAACTTGCCACAACCACATTCTAATGGTGGCAAGACTAACCAAACACTTCTTACCATGTTTTAGAACACACGTATAACTTCATCCAGCCGTTCCTATCCACCCAAAATTATCTAGTAAAAAACAACACCTGGGCACGCGGTGCACAGTCGTTGTTTTTATACATGTAACAAAAACAAATTGCAGCAGCAAAAAAGAAAAGAAAAGAAAGAAGAAGATGCTAACAGGAAACTACAGTAAGGTTTGTAAACTTCAGCTGATTGTTCGTTCACGGCTCTACGAATATATAATATGATAGCTTTAAGCGTCGCACTGCGCAGCATACTCCCTCATTGCCGGTCGCACTATAAAAATATTTATTGAAAAGTTATATCGTATATTTTTTGTAATTTTCAAGACAAATCTATTTTTATCCAGCAATGCTTAAAAATTATTCACCATTTATACAATGTAACAAAAAAATTTTCAAATTGCAGCAGCAGCGGCTTCTATAATTATTTTGTTGAACTAAACTATACCATATTAATGTTTCAGCTGGGCCAATTCAGATTTTCTATTTTTTAAAAAACAAAACGGTCAATTTTTTAAAAAAAAAAGAAAAGGCAAAGGGGTTGGGCCGGCAGCTGTGCAAAACCGCCGAGGGGAGGAAAAATGCAACGTCGCTTCAGAAAAAAAAGCCTTTGGGGGTTGTCAAAGCCTTGGGTTGTCAAAGCCAAGCCCCACGGGCGGGCCGGGCCATGCTGGGCTGCCCTATCCCGCTATCCGGAACGCCTCCGCCAACGAATTTTTCGCAAATCTAGCCACTGGTGGGGTGTATTACTGTCGGCCGGATAGCCCATACAGGCGAGCGGGCGGCCGCGGCGTGAGTTGAGTTCGGGCCGTGCGGCGGCGTAGCAAAGGCAACCATGGAGACGCCGCGCCTCGTAGTCGGGGCGGCGTCGCGGGCCCCGCCACCAACGCCTCGATTCTGGCGGCGGCGCGTCCCGCGTCCGCGCGGCGGGGCGCATTGCTTCCCCTTCGCCCGCGCCGCTCCACCGGTGCTACTAACCCGGTGCTCCTACTCCTCCTCCTCCAGGTCCGTCAGCGTGCAATTCCCAAACCCAGCACCCTTCCGTGCGGCTGTGCTCGCATAATTGCCGCGCGCGCGTGTAACTGCACTCTGTCTGGTATGCGTGGCTGTTCCTCAGCTGATTTATTCGGACCTCAATTCGTGTCTCAGGGAGCGGAACGGTGATTCGCACGGTAAGCCCAGCCGCGAGAGCTCCACTACTTTCCGGTGGGTTTCCCGCTATATCTCGATTTTGTTAGCGCTTGAATAGCGGGTGATGTTTCTATATGGTGCTGGGAATTTTGTAGGTTGGGCGTCGACGCAGATAGTGATCAGGCATGGATGAGATCGCCACAAATAATTCCACTTATCTTCTGTTGTTCTGCTTTGCTGGTTTAAGGGGCTTATGAATTTTAGGGTAATTGCTGTTTCCAGGTACCAAGTTTGGCTGATGAGAAACGTGAGGGTGATGTTGGGGAGCTCTTCCGCCTGGCTCAACGGAGTAATTACTCTTCCCTTAGCTTTTCTTAATGTTAGTGTTCTGTATCAGACCTCAATTTAGTACTACACCTGTTAGTTTTCATCATAATGTAGCACATTTTTTTCCATTGGAACCACTCTTTCACATTGTGCCGTTCCTTGCTGATAAAATTTGTCTGTTACAGATATCCTGTACATTAACAAGCAGCGGCTTATGGCCATGGAGGAGCTGAAGAAACTGCAGGATGAAAATAATTCGCTTCTCGAGGAAATACAAGTACTAGAAAGAAACAGAAGGTGCCGTCAAGGTTGCCAACAGTTTCAGGCTTAGTAACTCTTTCCTCCGTTCCAAATTGTAGTTGCCAACAGTTTCATTGATTTTTGCTTAGTAACTATATCTACATACATGAAATAATGTGAAAGCCCCAAAATTTCATCTTCAGCCTATGGATGATAATGTGAAATTTCATCTTGGTTATATATGCTGATGGTTGATATGATTGTTTTTTCCTTTTTCTTATTCTTAACTATAGAGGTAAACTGCACGCATCAAATATTAGAAAAAATGTTGACATATGCCTTTCACTATTACTTTAACTTTTCACATGGTACTCCTTTCAGGTACTCCCCTAGAAGCAGCACAATCGTCAAGTTTCAGCGAGTTACTCCTGCGGATAGATACAATGGTCATTTCTGGAATTATCAGCATGGCAGAAGCATCTGATTTAAGAGTGAAAGTTGTCACTAATAGAAGCATAATACAAAGCGCCTTTTCTGATATTCATCATAAGCCAAATACTGAATTGCTGTCTGAACTGCGACTTTTTCTGCGTAAACCAATAGAGTATGATACCACTTACCTTACTTTCCTCCAGTTTTACCGCCTTTTACTCAAATTTTCTGCAGTGTTACCAGATACCCATATGTCCATTTTTTTTTCTGCAATGACCACTTGACAAATTGAATTGTCCATGGGCACCTGACAGGGCCTGGCTCATATCTGATACATTGAGCAAGAATCTTGCTGCTGAGGGCGAGAGGAAGCTCATGTGTGCTGTCCACGAGAAGGAAAAAAATGGCAGAGACAAGGATAGGCATGTAGCTATAGAGAGCGATTCAATTTAAATGCTGGCTTTGATGGTTGTTCTATGCACAAACTGTAGCTAATCTGGTTTTTTTTTTTTTTTTTTTTTTTTGAGAAGAAGCTAATCTGGAGCTTTTGATGTAATCCCACACCTGCCAAGCCAAACGCTGGCAACTGTGTCGATTCTGGTTCCCACACCTGTGTTCTGGTAACACTATTCCTGCCTATGTTGGGCTCCTTCCCTGTGATGTGGGGACGACAGTTCAGTCGTCGACCCCGTGTTCGAGGAGCCACTGGTGAGGCAACCCAGGCTGCGCATGGTCAAGGGGCAGAGGAAGAGACCTAAGCAGCTGGAGGGATTAGTCATTAAGTCTATTATGTATTAGCGTGCTGGAGTAATTAGCCAGCAGCAGGAACAAGGAGCTAGACTCCTATATATGTACTGAACCAGTTGATGGAAGGATTAAGCAATGAAGTTATCCCTAAACTCCTCATCTCCCTGCTATCTCTAATCTCACCTCCCTGCTGCAGGCGCCAGGCCAACACTGGCGCCACCATCTCCTAGTTACGAGCTGAGAAGCCAAGGCCCTCCCTCCCTGGGACTCCAGGACCTTGACATTCCCACTGATGTTTCACCCAGTATAACTGTGACATATTTGATGAGTCTTTTGTTTTTATGTTAGTTGATGCTATATTTTATCCTATGTTCAATGCAGGAAACCTCTTCATATTGTGCACATCTGCAGTGAAATGTACCCAATAGCATCTTGTGGATCACTATCAACCTATGTTGCCAGTTTATCTTGTGAGATTTGAAAAAAAAGGGTAACTTGGTGGAGGTGATATTACCCAAGTATGTAACCTCTCTTCACTAACCAAATCTTTGATATATAATGCTTGATAGACTATCTGGGCACCTTAGGCTTTTATGTTTTAGTGGTCTGATTAGTCAAATGAATAGGGAAGTTTTTTTTTGAGTTGATTTATGTAAGTAATGTTCAACAATATAACTATATAACATGCTTCTAAGTTCCTTTTAGCTATTACTATGTAAGATTAAAATCCTGAAATTTAAATATCAATATCCCAATGAGACAATTTTTTATGGATGCTCTAAACTAGACATTCTTCTGAAAGTTTGAATTTGATTGTGAACTTTTAGTTTTTTCATGACAATATGCAGAAGAAATTGATGTTGAACGGACTATATTTGAATTTGATTTTGTGAACTTTGAGTTTTGATGACATAGTTCTTAACTGTGTTGTTTATTCAAGAAAAAAAAATCAAGACAGCACGTCCCAAATGATTTGAGTTAGTTTTCAAACTAAATAAGTTATGTTTTGCAGTATTGTCATATTGGCATATAGTCCTCATTTTTCTTCTTCTCGTTCTTGCTCATATGTGTTACATTTGAAATTCATTGTTATCCTTAGTGATATGTATTGTTTTGGCTTGTGCCACATTTACATTTTTTGCTTAGGCACACAAAGCTATCATGCTCATCGCATTGGTATGGCACAAAATAGGTACACCAGCATAAACATGGATGGAATTCATGGTCTAAGGAGAGCTGAGGCAGAGTATGAATCTTATTTTGGTGGTCTTTGGCATAAAAACAAAATATGGACTGGGTAAAGATACACTACTAGTGTGCAAAGAGATGTAACAGGCCCTATTATCTCGCTCTTCTCTTATTTTAGCTGATGCTTTTGTTTGTGTAGTTCTAGAGGCATTTTCTCCTAATTTTGCTTCTTTTATGCAGTACGTCAAGTGGTGTTGGTCTTGTACTTATAGAACCATCTCAGCTCTCCTATTTCAGTCGTGATATGTTACATGGCTACCCTGATGACTTTGAGCGGTATGTAGGACATTAGATTTGGGTAGTGACATGAGAGGCTTTTATGAATATAACATGCAGAAGAAACTGATGTTGAACGGACTATATTTTATAGTTTTTTGTTGGAAGCGCATGACATACTGACTATTTGATCAACTACATCTTTTTGTAGATTTTCCTATTTTTCCCGTGCATCCCTGGATTATATTGTAAAATCTGGAAAGCGGCCAGACATTATACACATACATAACTGGGAAACTGCTATAGTGGCACCACTTTTCTGGGATTTATTTGCTCACCAGGTCAGTTTTACTAAAGTATACAAAATGCTTTCTCAAATTTACTATGCTACTCAATGGTATTATAATGGTTGGAGAATAGTCTCATATTTGTTCTTCTTCATGTTAAATGGATGATAATACAGTTTAATACATTCTGACAGGATTTTGTCCTAGTATCACCAATGAATAATATATCATTCTGGAAACAGATGAGCAAATATGTGTTTGTGTTTTCCCTTTTCAATACAAATAAATTGAAGGATCACTTCCTATTCAGTACAGTATATGATCCACTATTCTCACTTTATCCATATATGCTCATTAGTCATTTCTCTAGACCTGGTCACATCACCTCTTCAAATAAACTCTGAATGTTTTTTTCCACATGGACTGCCACAAGATTAATTTCATTTTCAGTGGGAATTTAATCTGGCACATGTCTTTCATTTTACCATTCTGTACCTGACGCGCCTGTCATAAGTTTTTTACAAAATAACTTTTTAAATTTATTCTAGACATGATTACTAGTTTTACTGTTATTTTTTAGATCTTTTATTCTTCCTGCAAGTTCTGAAATTTCCTTCTGATTTGTTAAGCATACTCAGAAATGGGATTAGTCCCCTTTTCTAAAACAGATAAAAGGCCTCCAGCCTATTATGAGCAAACTTGAATCCATTTTAGCCAACTTAACCTTGTTTGGGCACTTCTGCTTGGCCCCAGTCACCCCTGTTTCCATGGTACATTTATTTTAATACTTATTGAAAAGTATATGCTGAAATCAACATTGAGTCTTACTTTTGTACTTTAGTATTCCGTTATTGAAGTCTGATGTGAAGTTTTGACTTGTAATTTTGTTATACATTCAGGGACTTGGGAACACTCGGATATTACTGACGTGCCAAGACTTGAATTCAGAAGTAAATATTCAGTATGATTTTTCCAGTTGTTAGTTGTTACATGCATTATGACTACCATCTATATGCCTCAATATGATCTTAACTTTTAACATGCATTCCACCCATCACTGTTTCTAATCATTGCCATATATTTTGCATACCATTTTTTAGGGTTAAGTAGTATGTACCTGCATCTGCTAGACTACAAGTGGCTTCTTGTTTTTTCTAATTATTGAACATTTCATGCAATTGCTTCTAGTGCCTAGAGGAGCCAAATAAATTGGAGATGTGTGGGCTTGATCCTCATAAGCTTCAACGCCCTGACCGTCTGCAGGATACAAATAAGGCACATCTTGTTAATATTCTTAAGGTAATTCATCTTGAAATTGGAGGTTTTATATGCTTTAATATATGTTGGATATTGAAGACGTGTACCTTAATTGTTGTTATCTCTGCTAACATAAACATTTAGCACTGAGGGCAATTCTGTTTCTTTCTGGGAAACATATTGTTAAAGCATGTTTGGATTTTCGATTTGAGTACAAGTTTAAAATGCCAGATGGAAGTTAATTGTTTCAAATGGTTTTGATGTATCCATTTAAACATATCCTTTTTATTAACTTATGTATCATATCTTTCTATTAATTTATGTATGTGCAACATATCTTTCAATTAACTTATGTATATGCAGGGAGGCATTGTTTATTCAAATAAAGTCGTTTTGATGTCCTCAACGCATTCAAAAGATGCTCTTATTCAGGGATCAAGACATGGGCTGCAATCAACATTAACCACACATAAGTAAATTAGCTTATTCTTTGTTTATTTTTCCATAATTTTTCTCCTATTGGGCCTAAGAAATTGCTTGTCTCAACTGGCACTTGATTTGCTGAGATTTTCTGAGATGCTTTAAATCCTTTCTAGGGAGAAGATATCGGTTGCTTCTTATGGATTGGATGGTGAACTTTGGGATCCATCGAAAGACATTTTTCTTCCTCGAAGGTATTCTGCCAATGATGTTGAGGGGAAGTCCATTTGCAGACAAGCACTTAGGCGACGATTTCGGTTCAGCGGTGATTCATCCAGTATAGTATGTACACTGTTCTTCTGCACATACATACTTGTTTGTCTAGTTACTACATTGAGTGTAACATCAGGTCAGCGCCATTTGTCAGGTAGGATGCATCTCTGATGATAATTCAGTTATCCATAGTCTTAAAGAAGCAGTTCATGTTGCTCTGCGCAGGAATACTCAGGTGTGTGGTATACTACTTGGTTAGATACCTTCCTTGGGACCTAAAACAGTTTATTTCTCTACTAGCACAGTTACAAGAGTTTGTACTGTGCAGGTCATCATCATGGAAAAGTTAGGGTCTGTTGTGAACTCAACTTTGCGAGCATTAAAGGGAGAGATAATGGTATCACTAATTCACTATTCCGTGTCTAACTTGTTTTAGGCTTTCTACAATCATGGGCATGGCACATCATGTGTTTAATGCAGTTTCACTTCTTTATCATTTGTACGGTTTATCAAACAGGGAGATAAAATAGCATTTGTTGAGGCTTACGATGAAGCCCTAGCACATTTAATATATGCAGGATCTGATATCATTCTTTGCTCTTCCTTTCAAGATCCATCACTGCAAACAGCGGTATGTGAAACCAGCCTTTTTTTTCCTGAATTGTTTCAATACAATTATTAAACTAAGAGCTGTATGTAAAAAAATGGGACCACACCTCACACCCTAACAGACATGCGCATTTTTTTTAATAAAAATATAAAACGATATTTTTAGGGTACATGTCATGTACGGCCAACCGTATGTCCGGGCGTAGGGCGCGCGTGACATCCGCGCCGCAGCTGAGCGCACGGGTCGGGCAGCAGCTGAGCGCTGGCGCATCGAGCGCGCAGCTGATCAGGTGGAGGAGCCGGCATGCAGTGGCTAGAATGGAAACAGGTTGTTAGGCAAGTCCTAGAATTAAGGAGAGTTTCTCCATTTGTTTAGGCCATGGGCCATATAACCCTTTGTACTCGGCACTATTGAGATTAAGAAAGAACTATTCCCTAATTTCCCTCTCTTACGTTAAGCCTTCGTTAGGGGAATAACCCCATCGAAGAAGGCGGCCGACGACTACGAACTACGTAGCCGCGGTCCGGCGAAGTCGAGGGTTCCAGGACCTTGACAAACTTGGTATCTCGAGTCCGGTCACAATCCTCCCTTCCCGTCGCCTCCGCCACCACCGCTCCCGCCGCCACCTCCAGCCACCACGCACCACCTCCCCCCCATCGCGCGGCTGTATCCCGGCGCCGTCCCCCCACCATGTCCGAGCCCACCCTCGCCGACGTGATCAAGATGATGAAGGAGATGCAGACCGACATCGCCGACCTCAAGGAGAAGTCGGAGGCGTCGCCGACATCCGGTGGTCACACCGACGCGCCCGCGCGATCTCGATCGCCCGCCCGGTTCAGTGGGATTTTTCCGCGGTTTGCGGCAAATCCGATCCGCCGCTCTTCGTCAACAAATGCGAGTCGTATTTCCGAACTTGGCGCACCATGCCGGAGGAGAAGGTGTGGATGGCCTCGCACAACCTCGAGGGCATCGCACGGCCCTCCGTTCATCCGGTACCGGGAGGATGAAGGGACTCCACCCCGGGGTCGTTTCAATGAGCCGCTTCATCTCGCGGTTCGGGCCACCTCTTCGTTCGGCGCATTGTTCGAGCTCGCCCGGTGCCGCCGCACCGGCACCGTGGAGGAATACTCCAACCGGTTCCGTGAGCCGCCGCCACGCGCGGACGGCCGGGCGAGGCCCGGGCCGCTCGCCAGGCCGGGGGCGGGGCGCTGCCGCCGACCCACGCGGTTCAGATCCACCACCGGAGACGCTCGCAGCCCATGAGCTGGCGCGACGGTGGAGCCGATGGAGAACGCCGGCGACCGCCGCCGCCCCGCCCGTCCTCCACCACGCGGGCCATTACGCCCGCCACCGGCCGGCGCTCCCGGCGCCCTACACGGCTCGCAAGGCCGCCGCGCCGCCGGCGGGCCGTGGCGAACCTAACGCCAGCGCCTAACCCCCGAGGAGATGGCGGGACGGCGGCGCCGCCAGTGGTCCGTGCTTCAATCGTAACGAACGGTACACACACCTGGGCCACAATCGCTTTTGCGGCGGATTTTCTTCGCCGATGGCGTGGAGGTCGATGATGCCGCCGGGAACCCGTGGAGGAGGGTGGCCGATGCCGAGGCACCCTCGCTTCTCCTTGCGGTCGCCGTCGGGTGGCCGGCCGGACACCATGTGGATCACCGCGACCTTGGGACCGGCCTCCCTCGTTGGCCGGCTTGGATTCCGGAGCACCCACAACTTCATCTCGGCGGGCGGCGGCCGACCGCTCCGCCGCTCCGCCGGCCGCGCCTCACGGCCATGGTCGCGAACGGCGACCGGATCACCCGGCCGGCGTTCTCCGGCCGCACCTCTCCATGTCGACGGCATCGCCTACCCGGCCGATCTCTTCGCCATGCCCTTGGTCGGGCACGACGTCGCCCTCGGCACCCGCCGCTCGGTGCTCTCGGCCGATCGTGTGGGACCCGCCCGCCGCCGCATGTCGCTCCACCGCGTCTTGGTCGCCGGGCGGACCTGGGCGGGGTCTCCGGCAGCCAGGCCGGCCGTGCGGCCACGCCCTCCGGGACCGGCTCCCAGAGGCGCCACCCGACCGCTGCGGGGGGGGGCTCTTCGCGGCCCGTCGGGCTTGCCCCCAAAGCGCGCCCACGACCACCGCATCCTCCTCAAGCCCGACGCGCCGGCGGCCGGTGGCTGTCGCCGGCTGCGTACCGGCAGCCCACAAGGATGAATGGGGCGGCGGTGTGCGCCATGATTGACCAAGGGATCGTGCGCGCGCGGCTCCCCCTTCGTCGCCCGGCCCTCCTGGTCAAGAAGGGGCGGTCGTGGGCGCGGGCCTGGCGTCGACTACGAGGGGCACTCAACGCCCTCACCGTCAAAGATGCCTTCCGATCCCGGTGGTGGAGGAACTCCTCGACGAGCTCCACGGCGCCAAGTACTTCACCAAGCTCGACCTTCGATCCGGGTACCATCAGGTGCGCATGCGGCCAGAAGATGTGCACAAGACCGCGTTCCGCACCCATGACGGCACATGCGAGTTCGGTGATGGCGTTCGGCCGCAACGCCGACCCGCGTTCAAGCCCCGATGAATGACGTGCTCGCCCATTCCTACGATAATTCGTCTTTGGTATTCTTTGACGACATTTTGATTTACAAAGACAAGACATGGGCGATCACCTTCGTCATCTCCGAGCGGTTCTCGGCGCTGCGCCGCCACCGGCTCTTCGTCCAAGCGGTCCAAGTGCTCGGGCGCCGGCGTCCTCCGTCGCCTACCTCGGCCCACATCATCTCCGCCGCGGGGGTGGCCATGGATCCGGCCAAGGTGGAGGCCATCCACGGCCGGGCCGGCCCGGCGCCGGTCGGCGGGCTGTCATGCGTGGCTTCCTCGGCCTCGCGGGGTACTACCGTCGCCGTCCACAACTATGGCATGGTAGCAGCCCCCGCTGACCGCCCTCCTCAAGAAGGGACGGCTTCATCCGGGATGAGGCGGCGACGGCCGCGCATTCGGGCGCCAAGGCCGCCGTCTCGTCGGCACCCGTCCTCGCCATGCCGGACTTCACCAAGCCCTTCGTCGTGGAATGCGACGCGTCGGGCCCGGCTTTGGGCGGTCCCGTTCGGGAGGGCCACCCGTCGCCTTCTTCGTCGGCCCATCGCGCCTCGTCACCGCGCTTCGCCGCGATATGAGCGCGACTCGCCGGCTTTTCGTCCGGGCGGTCGCGCGGCGGCCCTACTTGTGGGGCGGCGCTTCATCGTCAAGACCGACCACTTCAGCTTAAAGTATCTCCTCGACCGGCGGCTCGCCACGATCCCCAGCACCATTGGGTCGGGCAAATTCTTTGGGTTTTGACTTCACGGTGGAATATCGCTCGGCGCCCACGAACATTATCGCCGACGCTATTGTCGTAGCGACACGCCGGAGGGCGAACTGGCCGGGCTATCTCGCCCCCACGCGCGACTTCATCGGCGCCTCCGCGAGCCCAAGCCATCGACCCCGCCCTCGCGTCGCCATCCACGGCAGCGTGCGTAGAGAAGCGCCACGGCGTCTTGGTCCCCTTGTCGGGGCATGGTCGCCTTGGAGGGCCGCCTCTACATCCCGTCGGCCTCGCCCCGCTCAAGGAGATCGTGGCCGCCGTACACGATGACGACCCACGAGGGCATGCACCGCACACTTCACCGACTCGGCGTGACTTTTATTTTTCCCAACATGCGCCGTGTGTGCGGGATTTCGTTAAAGGCGTGCGATGCGTGCGAGGAAGTTCAAGTCCGACCACCGCGCCCGGCCGGCCTGCTCCGGCCCTCCCGATCCCCACCGGGGTGTGAATTCCGACATCGGCATCGACTTCATCGAGGCGCTGCCCCGCGTGCAAGGCAAGACGGTCATCCTCACCGTCGTCGACCGTTTAAGAAATCGCCACTTCATCCCGGCCGGCACACCCGTACACGGCGGAATCGGTGGCGCGGTGTTCTTTGCCGAGGTCGTGAGGCTCCATGGAGTTCGCGATCCATCGTCTCGGACCGCGACCCGTCTTCACCGGATTTTTGGGTGAGTTGATCGACTCGGGCTCGAAGGCGGTTCATGTCTTGGCCTTCCACCCACAGACGGATGGGCAGTCGGAGGCCGCCAACCGCGTCATCGCCATGTACCTGCGCTGCTTCACCGGCGACCGGCCCAGGCAATGGCTCCGGTGGCTTCCGTGGGCGGAGTACACCTACAACACGGCCTACCAGTCGTCCCTCCACGACACTCCGTTTCGCGTGGTGTACGGCCGCGACCCGCCCACCATTCGCTCCTACGAGCCGGCGACACGCGGGTGGCAGGCTGCCGCGCGCGAGGAGATGGGGAGCGCGCATCCTTCTCGGCGGCGTTCGGGTACAGGCTGCAGCAGGCTCAAGACTCGCAGAAGCGCGTCTATGACCAGCACCACCGGGAAGTGTCCTACCAGGTGGGAGACTGGGCGCTCCTACGGCTTCGCCAGCGCCAAGCTGCCTCCCTGCCCCGCACACCTTCTGGGAAGCTCAAGCCGCGCTATGTGGGGCCGTATCGTGTTGAGGAGGTCATCAACGACGCGGCTGTACGACTACAGCTACCTCCAGGCGCCAGGATCCATGATGTCTTCCACGTCGGCGTGCTCAAGAAGTTCGTCGGTACCCCGCCCGCTGATCCCCCAGTGCTTCCGAACACCATCAATGGCGCGGCGGTGTCTGCTCCTGAGCGCGTCCTCGCTGGCCGGCTGGCAAGGGGTGTGCGTCAGGTGTTGGTCCAGTGGCAAGGCGAGCAGGCTGCAGCCGCGACGTGGGAGGACCTCGACGACTTCGTCGCCCGCTTTCCCGCCTTTCAGCTCGAGGACGAGCTGGCCTTCGAGGCGGGGAGAGATGTCATGTACGGCCAACCGTATGTCCGGCGTAGGCGCGCGCGTGACATCCGGCGCGCAGCTGAGCGCGGGCGCATCGAGCGCGCAGCTGATCAGGTGGAGGAGCCGGCATGCAGTGGCTAGAATGGAAACAGGTTGTTAGGCAAGTCCTAGAATTAAGGAGAGTTTCTCCATTTGTTTAGGCCATGGGCCATATAACCCTTTGTACTCGGCACTATTGAGATTAAGAAAGAACTATTCCCTAATTTCCTCTCTTCTGTTAAGCCTTCGTTGGGGGAATAACCCCATCGAAGAAGGCGGCCCGACGGACTACGAACTACGTAGCCGCGGTCCGGCAGTCGAGGGTTCCAGGACCTTGACAGTACATATCCTTGTCCTTTGAAATAAAGGACCAGCAAGTTTCATTTGCCTACAGTGATTTTATTCAGCATGCTGCTATGTATACAAAGTGTTTCAAATGGATCTTGCTGCTACGTTTGTTTGCATAGGTTCTGTCAATTTAGCAAACACCACAAATCAATGAGAGTTATATATTTCAGGACATACAAAATACAAAGCCTGTTGTGATTGTTTTCTACCCCTCTGCTGCTTCTCCTAGTAATGTCAAGTCTCCTTGTTTGCAGATGAAGGCAATAAAGTATGGATCTGTGCCAGTACAGATAAACATCCCCAGCGTTGAATCAAGGTAAATACAAAAAAATGATTACATGGCAATCCATCAGTTTGAGATGATTTAGATGAAATGTTTTTGTGTCCAAAGTGAGTCAGAAACTTGATGACTGACAGAAGCTTGAGTATGGACCAAAGTAGTATATGTTAGCTTATGCTTTCAATTTGTATGTACTTGTAACCAGGGAGTTGGAGGGGCATGATTACCCCAATACAGCAATTTTTCAGTACATCATCTCAACCTACGGAGATCTGTCTCTTTCTCAAGCACTTGATCACTTCGTAAGTCTGCAATCTCAAGGGAGAATAGCTATCTTGTCACAGGCTGTTCATTGTGCACAATCAATTATCTCTTAAGAAGTTTTTCAAAAAAAAAAAAAAAACTCTTAATAGATCAAATAATGTTCTGAACATCAGCATAGGTCAAAGTTGTAATCAAAAGACCTAAGGAAGTGATTGTGTGAAACTATCTTATTTTCAAAGGTTACTTGCTTCTTGAATTTAACATAATTTTCGTCCAATGTGCAGAACAATAACCCTTCACATTGGGATAGGCAGATTAAGGATGGGATGGCTAGGGGTTCTTCATGGGACATGAAGTGCTATAACCTTCATTGGGAGGCTTATTCCTCTATAAGGAAGCTGTGAACGCTGCTATAACCTTCCAGGCTTATTGCTCTATGAGGCACCAGCTCCCCAAATTAAGGGTACTTTTTTTTTTTTTTGCATATAATTAGATTAACATTTAATTTGTTTAGATTAACATTTAATCAAGCTAAAGGCCAGTGAATAAACAAATGGTATGCAGAGCTGTTCTGGAACACAATATTATCCAATTTATTGTGGTTGTTAGTGTGCATTTTCTTGAGGAACAAACATGAACAGTTTCAGTGGACTTGACGCATATACACATCATTCTGAACAAACAAACAGAGCAACTAGTGATCCATTTTATAAAGGGTGAACAATATTTGCCATCCCTTCTAATAAAAATTCGGCAAAGCTGTCCCTTTGGGCTTTTATTCAGTTCCTAGCTCTTGGCTCTTGAACACTGCGGACCCTTTCACTATCACATCCAAAAGAATCCATAATTTGAATCAATTTGCTAAAATTATGGCACAGATAATATTATTTACAAACTGTAAGTATATGTGGTGCCCTCTTCAAGATCTAGGACATCTTGCTGTCTGAACATGGAAGGAAGATCCTTTTGTTCCATGGGAAGCAAGGTCTGCCTCTCTTCCAGATTGCCATCAGCCTGAGCCCACGGGTGCTGCTGGTATCTCCTCAGCCTCTCCAGCCTCTCAGCCGCCTCCTTCATCGTTGGCCGTTCCTCTCCACTCATGCTGAGGCACCGCATCACGAGGTGAGCAATTTCTTCAAGCACCTCGGCTCTCATCTCGTTCCTCACTTGGCTGTCAAGAAGCTCTTCATGTCTGCCAGCCTTCATTGCCGTCATGAAGCATGACACTAGGCTCCTGTCTTCCTCTGGCCCGTCAAAGTAGAGTGCCTTCTTCCTGGTCAGAAGCTCCAGCAGGACGACACCAAAGCTATACACATCGCTCTTGTCGGTTAGCTGGCATGTCATAAGGTACTCAGGGTCAAGGTAGCCACAAGTTCCCTGCACCAATGTTGCAATCTCGGCCTCATCAGCGGGTGCCAATTTCGACGCCCCGAAATCCGAAACTTTTGCGGTGAGCTTGTCGTCGAGCAGAATGTTGGCTGTCTTGACGTCTCCATGGAGGATCGGCGGCGAGGCAGAGGAGTGCATGTACCCAAGCGCCTCCGCGGACTCCGCTGCGATCCGGAGCCGGGTGTCAAGGGTTATATCAGCTTTGTTGAGATCCTTATCGTGGATGTAATGGTAGAGAGTGCCGTTGGAGACGAACTCGTAGACAAGCATGGGCACTTCTACCTCGAGGCAGCATCCGAGCAGCTTGACGACGTTCCTGTGGTTGATCTGGGAGAGGATGAGCATCTCCCTCGCGAACTCCTTGGTTTGGGCCTCCTCCATCATCTTGGACTTCTTGATGGCCACCACCGTCTTGTCCTCGAGGACACCCCTGTAGACGACGCCGTGCCCGCCGCGGCCGAGGACACGGTCGGCGGCGAAGCTGTTGGTCGCTTTCTCCAGCTCCCCCTCGGAGAATATCTTGAACCCGCCTGGTCCGGCGCCGGCACTGGTGTAGGAGCGCATCTGCTGCTGCAGGATGACGCCTCCGTTCTGCTCGAAGAACCTCTGTTTCGTTCTGATGAGCTTCCTCTTCTGGAGCCCCAGGTAGAGCCAGAAGCACATGAACACTGACAAGAACACCCCAACGCTGACTCCTGAACATCATCGCGTACCCATCAGTGTCCGGATAAGAAGTCGGCAAAAATTTCCATGCACAATTAATAATGGATTTAGTGTCGGCTCACAGGAACAGGATGATGTGTTTGTGTACCTGTAACCACTTTGAGAGCAAGCGTGAACTTGTCCTTGGGCCGGCAGCCGTTCTGCTTGTAGGGATCCCCATCGGTTCCCGGACGGCATTTGCAGGTGTAGTTTCCCGGCAAATTTGTGCAGTCTCCGTAGCATGGATACTTGTCTGGGCGAAGGCACTCATCGATGTCTGATCCATTTGCAAATGCAATTTGGGTCTCAATCATTGGGTAATACAAACAGGCAGGCGGCAATGGTCATGGAGATGCATGTTTACCTCTGCATCCGCCGTCGAGGTAGGGGTTCCCCTCGTAGCCCTGGGAGCAGTTGCACCGGTAGCCCGCGCCGTTGGTGGAGGGGACGCAACCGCTGTTCCCGCTCCGGCACGCGTAGTCCGTCATGTTCCGCTGGGCGGCGCTGCAGTTGTCGACGTTCCTGACGGCCCAATCGAGCACGACGGGCACGGCGAAGTCGTCGGTCCGGTTGTAGAAGACGCGTTCGCTGTAACTGAACCACTCGGCGTCGACGAGGAACACGTATAGGCACGTCGTGACATTGGTGGACAAGGTGTCTACTTGCTGCCCTGACTTAAGGTTGCGCGTCGTCAGTTGGTAGGATCCGATTTCTGGTGGCAGGTCGCTCCGGCAGCAGCCGATGCCGGTGCACGACCCCTGCTGCCCCGCGAAGGCGTACTGCGCCGGCCGGCACACGGACGTGCAGCCGGTGACGTAGTACTCCGCCGCGGCGTCGGCCAGGTAGCCGAGGTTGGGGCAGCCGATGGCGACGAGGCGGGTCTTGACCGGGGAGACGAAGTAGGTCTGGTCGAGGAACACGTACGAGACTTGGTTCCCGCCGACCAAATCCCCAGTGGCGTTGTAGCACTGTCGTGTCGCGTTGAGGTAGATGCGGGCCTCGCCGTCGTCGAGGGACAGGCCGGCGAGCTGGTACTCGTAGCTGCCGGAGCCCTTGGTGAGGCGGGGCGGGGAGCGGGTGTCGTCGCAGAAGAGCTGGAAGCCGCCGGTGCCGTCGTCGCGGTAGCACCCTGCGCCGATGCCGAATGGGTAGGGGACGGTAATGTTGCCGCACCTGTCGCGACAGCCCGGCCGCGCGAACGCCAGTGGTGACGATGGCTGCCGCTGAGCTAACGCCGGCGCCAGACGTGCCAGCAGCACGACCAGTGCGGCAATGGCCTGCAAGGTGCGTAGAGTGGTTGCCATTTCTGACTCGTGATTTCTGTCAGAGCCGGGCTTTGCATATATGGAGAAGTTCGTGTGCGAGATGGTGCTACATTGCTTCTACTACCTGCCTTCGAGTACGCATTTGCATGTGTAGTGTGAACACGTGCTTCCACAAGTGGATGGTTGGTTGACTTGACCTGGTTGGGGAGCGCGGCAGCTTGGATGGTCAGCCGACTTGTGTGCGCATGTGGTCTGGTCCTGCTCATGGTCAACTTGATCTAATCATTAGCCTCTTCTTGTCGGCATGTGATGATTGTTGGAAATATGCACGCTATACCAGATTATTTAGAGTAAATATTGTCTATTATAGGTAGAGTTGTGCTCCCTGATTCTCCAGCTGTACGTTCTATGGTGAAGTGATTTTGTGACTAAAAGTGATTTTATTTGATTCTTTAGCATATATACTCTCAAATCAGGATGAAGAATCACTTTACAGAATCAGAGAAGTTATTTTTCCCCAGCTCTCAACCCCTACTTATAGAATCAACCGAGAATCACTTCTCGCTCAAAAATGCATTTGACAGTTTAGAGGGTGATTCTCCTTAGGAATCCGCTTCACGGAGTGTACCCTAATACTAGCAGAAACTTTAATTGGAACATCCATGTAAATAATGCTTAAGCAATAAATACATAGAAGTCTAGAGGAAAGTAGTGCGGAAACAAGGTGGCTAGCAGGACCACGAGGAAAATGGTTACTAATCTTCGAAATGCTGAATTAGGATCTATTTGGCTTTGTTAAAGCAATGGTTATCTGTCAAAAGGATATGAAAAGCCTTTTCTACCTTATAAAGATAATACAGGTCAACTCATATTCCCAACATGATTATTTTAAGGTGTTTACAGGTTAGAAGATCGAGTTGAAATATGCGGAAACGTGGGGTTACAAGTTGTATCCATTACAATATGAAAAGATACACTTGATGTATATATTTATCACATTATGATGTGTCATCCTGTTTGTCCAGTCCTCTTAATCAAAATTCCTGGTTTCGCCACTAGACGAAAGATGCCCTATGTAGTATTGTAAAAAAAAAAAAGCTAGTGAAGAAAAGTATGGATGCAAGTGTCATAGGTACCGCCATTCCAGGGGGAAAGGATCTCCACCTAGAAGTTGATTAATTTAAACAAAAGAGGTTTGCTAATACACAGTTCGCTTCGTACCCCCGTGACATGGGGGGACATGGAGTTGCAATTTTGAAGGTGCATAACGTTTGCTCCAGCTGACAAAGTCGTCATCGTCGCAGATTGATTTCACCACCCCACGGGCTGAGGTGTGTTCATTGCAAAAGATTTTCGCACACCCAAATGGCAATAATAATGAGGATATATAGTCCAAAGATTGTGTCACAAAATGTTCTATATGGATTTCTTTTTGGTTTCTCTCAAGCGGCATTTTTTTTTGTGGCTGTTGACGCGAAACTGGGTTCCACGCCAAACACATCGGGAGGGCCTTGGACATCCACGAAGGTTGCAATCAACCTTGAAGCAGCGAGCACCGTCGCGTGATCGGCCATGAACGATCGGGAGATCGCTAGGGCCAATGTAGAGCTCGGTGACGGCTGAAAACCCTCCGAACGCACCTCCGGGAAGATCCGTCGGGAGGACGCACGCGAGGGTTGTCCTAGGATCGGCAAGGACACCTAGAATGCCGGCGAAGTTCACGGAGAATGTCGACGAACAACATGGTAGAGGAGAAGATGACCTACGAGCAAGACTGTAGTAGATTGATTTGTCGATTTGTTGTAGATGGGATCAAATCGGCCATGAACCTCTTATTATATAGAGGAGGGTGGTCTTATCCTTTTAGGAAACCGTCCTTGGACATTTCTAATCTTTAAAATTGACCCAAACACGATTTAGGAAAGAACCGGTTCGGAATCCGTACGGACGTGTCAATTTGTACGCGACTGGCGCGGGAAAGCCGGCGTCCGGCGCTTGCTGGTGTCGTCCACGCGCGAAGAATCAGCGCCTGACGCGCCTACTGCGGACCACCTGACGCCGTGCTGGCGTCCGGCGCAAGCCGGTGCTGCCCAGGTGCGAAGGAACGAGCGCCTGGCGCGCCCATCAATCCACCAACTGACGCTGCTCATTTGATAGCCAGCGTCCGGCGCTTTGACAGGAACCATCTCCTCCTTCGTTGAATTTCTTTTGACTTCTCTGATAGCAATGCTTTATACGACAATAATCCCAAGACATGGGCATGCATGCCATATACACGTATACATGTATATCATCTTGATTGCCTTGGCCAAATAATCGAGAACTCCTCTGTCTGGTACTTGAAACTTGTCATATATTGACCAAACATACGCGGCCAACTTATGCTACCCGGCTGTACGTGTATGAATACCTCCTTTTACCTCGATCTTGCTTTCCATATCGTGGAGTGGTCAGTGAGTTGTCGGAAGAGTCGCCTAGCCATCGTTATAATCATGTTCATGACTAGCTTGACACGCCCAAGCATCTGAAAATACATCCAGTCATTTTCGGGTGTCAACAGTGGCGAGCAAATTGTTTGGTTGATCCACCGTGCACGGTAGCAAATATTGTCGGTCTGGCAGTGGCAGGGAGATTGCAACAACTTAAGGTAGACCCGTAGAGTTGTGCCGATGTAGGCTACTATGTAGCAGAGAAGATAAAACAAATCACACACACAAATTTTCAACCTTCATGAAATGCATTGTGTCAATTTTTAAAGCGATCTAATGACTCGTTTTTTTATACATGTTGAGTGTGGGGTTCCATATTTTTGAGTGTGGGGTTCCATACTTTTTACCACTTGCATTGTGCCAATTTTTATAGCGATCTAATGACTCGTTTTTTTAAGATTAAGCCTCGAATTTTGTTAATACTTGCTTCAGTCTCCAAATTCTCATTGCCTCATGTTTATAGTCTTCTGTTTCTTGTGAGAATCCTCGTTGATTCAAATAAGAGAAGTTAGAGAGTTTGTTTTATTCCAAATCGAGCATAGTTTAGCTAGTAGGTTCCTTGTGGTGGGACATAGGTTTAAGTCATTAACTTGCCAGTGGTGTTTGTATTTTTCTGGATTGATTTCAAATCTAGCAATGCTCGACAACAAGACACTATGATGATTTCATAAATTTCAAGATATGTTTGCTCAGAGGTGCTTATAGGGACGAGGCACTGTGGTAAGAGTATAAGTGTAGCTCTTTTTAACTCACCCTCTAAATTATCATTTTGATGGGTGAAATCTGTTTTCGCGAAACAAAACGGTTAATTAAAGACTTTGTTGGGCTGACAACAAGGCAGATGAACTACAGAAACAGGGGCCCAAACTGAATAGTAGTCCCAAACCAGGCCACTCCCCATGGCCTTTGCTTCAAACCGATGCGGGCGGGCGGGACGACGTTGTCGCGGGCGCGCGCACACTGCGTGGGACGATGGGCGGGTGACACAAGCCGGCCCACGTCCCCGCCCCGCTAGACCTCAGCCCAAATACCTGTTGGAGGCTGAAACCCTCGCCAAAATCCCCCACCCCACCACGACTTCGACTTCTCTCGCTTTCGCTTTATCACCAGTCACCACCAACAGTCGTACCACACCCCGAGCCGGGCACCTCTTCGAGGACACGGTCGACGGCGGCTGTTGGTTGCCTTCGTGCTCTGGGCGCCGGCGCCGGTGTTGGAGCGCATCTCGACCCGCTCGCTTTCGAAGAACCTCTGCTTCGTTATGATGTGCTTCCTCTTCTCGAGCCCCAGGTTGAGACACGCCCAGTAGTAACAAGACCGCCCAACGCCGAACCCTGAACATCATCGCATAATCATCAGTGTCCAGATAAGAAACTGGTAAAATTTCCAAGCATAATTTATAAATTCAGTGTTGGCTCACAGGAAGCCGGCAACCGTTATGCTTGTAGGCACCCCCCATCAGTTCTCCGACGGCATTTGCAAGTGTACTTTCCCGGCATATGTGTGCAGTCTTCATAGCATGTATAGTCGTCTGGGCGATGACACTCATCGATGTCTGATCTGTTTGCAAATATAGGACAATTTGGTTTCATCATTGGGTAAGACCAACGAGAGGGCGACCTTGGTGCAAGCGATAGTGTTTTACCGCCTCTGACCGGAAGGTCAGGGTTCGAGGCTCAGCCTTCGCACATTGCACAGTGTACGGGTAAGTCCTGGCGACTAGCACTAATCACCCCTCGCCAGACCCCGTGTAGTGTGAGAGCCTACAACACTGGGTATGCCTATTGCCCTATTGGGTGGCACAAACTGTTATCCGTTTCCAAATACAGTACAATTAGGTGCTCCCTTTTTTAATTTCATAATTACTTGTCTGGGTTTTGAATTGGCCCGATCCTGCCCATGTTCAGCCCCATGACCCATCCTCTTCCTTCCCTGTCTCCTGCGTTCGTCACCAGCGCCACATGAGCACTGAGTGTTAGGTTGATCTCTACCGGTTGGCCCAACGGCCAACTGGGCCCTTTGTTTCACGCCTTGATCGGGGGCGTCCAGCCCGAGACGAGGCTGGTGGGCCCCTGTCGCGTAGCCCTATAAATAGGAGGTGGGGGCCACGGTTTAGGGTATGAGGTTTACTATCAGCCGCCACTCCCCACCATCCAACCCTAGGCCGATCGCAAGGGAGGGCTATAAGCGACGGGAAGCTCCACCGGCGACGTCCACATCCTTGACGACGACATCCACCGCCGGACTTCACTGCTACCACTGCATCTACTCCAAGCCATGGTATGTGTCTGCCCTTCTCCATCTCCCTCTCTGATCCCGTCAATCCACTTGTTTATTCTAAATGGAATAGAGGTTCCTCACTGGTTCTACACCTAGTCGATCCATAAATTTCACACTGAGAGCTTCAACACAGCCGCTCACCGGCATCGGGACCAAGGACAGTGAGGAAGGCCCGCATGAGGAGCCAACCATTGCTATTCCTCTTAGGTGCAGCTTTGGTGGCTGCGGCCTGCTACAACTCGATCACATAGACATTTTTAGTATGGCATGTTTGATCAACCGAGCTCTGGCCATCACTGACACTGAAAGTAAATTAGTACGTACTTGCTTTGACCTTCACCACTAGTATCCAAGGCCTGTTCAGGTGTGTATATGTGTATGTTGCTTGCCAGGCCATCTGAGATTGATCGTTACTGAAGTCTCCTCACACGACACTGGATATGGATGGACGGGACGACGGAAGGGGATCATATCGGGGAAAGGTCACGAAAAAGCGGATCGGGCAGGGAGCAGCAAATGCGGATTGGATGGATCATGGGACGGGTTTGGGCTGGACATGGGAGGGTCGGGGCAACTTGAAACCTAGACGATAAACTATTACGAAAGTAATTAATGAATAAATGGTGGGCTGCTTTAAGTTCGCGACATAAATTGAATACAAGTATACAATAACTAGATTGTTATTACTATGCCGTAGAGCGATCTTAGCTGACTTATATATAGAATAGAGGTACATATGACACCTTAGTGCGGTCTCTCTCGAGCAGCAACAGAGGCACTATATAGCGCAGCTATAGCCCGTTTTTAAAAGCCATGATTTCGTATCATCAGTTCTATGCTCAGTGCGGTAAGATTAGAAAGTCCCCTAGTTTGGCCCTCATCAGTGGCGGCGTTGCTGTACTTGCAGCGATCCTCAAACTCAGGGCCACTCGCGCCTCAGGCCTTTCCGGCATTTCATCCGAAAATCGCTGGAGCTCCTCAGCGACCTGTCCCATTTGTTGATAAATCAAACCACAATAAAAAAAGTGATATTTTATACAAAATTTTGAATAAGACGAGTGGTCAAAGTTAAAATTGAAAAAGTCAAAGAAACTACAATTTGAAACGGATCATCAAGCAAGCAAAAAGAGGATTGTCACAAGCATGTCTTCGTCTGCTTCTGTGACAATTTGGCGAGGCGTCGACCGTCGAGGCGGCTCTAATTGGATGGTTGCTGGATGGTCACTGGTCAGCGTCAACCTCTCAGAACTGGGCGCATCTGCCTCCACTTGCTCAACTTGATCTAGTAATCAGTTAACCTCTTACTGTCGGCATGTGACGATTTTTGGAAAATATGCGCGCTATTTTACCAGATTTTTTGAAGGAAATATTGTGTTTACATACACACAAATACAGAAATAATTTTTTTGAGACGAACAAATACAGAAATAAATGTTCTATAAACAAAGGATACGAGCAGGAACACTCGTGTTAACCGGAACATAAAACCAGTATCCCAAGCCAGCCCTCCCAAGCCAGCCCTCTCCCCACGGCCCATCGTCCCAAACCGATGCGGGCGGGCGGGCGGATGACACGAGCCGGCCCACGTCCCCGCCCAGCTGGACCTCGGCCCATGTCCCTGTTGGAGGCCAAAACCCTCGCCAAAATCCCCCAACTCCACCACCGCCGCTTCTCTCGCTTTCGCTTTATCACCAGTCGCCACCAACAGTCGCCCCGCCCCCGAACCCGGGCGCCTCTTCGCCGCCGCCGTCGCCGGTCGGGACGCTCCGGGCGGCCGCGCCCCCACGGAGGAATGTCCCCGCGGCCCCCGCCCTCCTCCACCACCGCGGTACGCGACCGGCACTCCCCTCCGCCTCTCGTCTCCCGTGCCTACCGTGTTGCGCCGTCCATCTCTATTCGCCTAGGGTTTCGCTCCGCGGCTCTGCCCTATCGCCTGTTGTTAGACGACGTTTGTCCTACCGCCCTGTGCCTTGCGCGCGCCGCTGTCGTGACGGAGGGAAGCAATGCGCGCGATGTGGGGGCAGGGCATCCTGCCTAACGGTCGATGCTGTTTGCTGTGTGAGAATGGTGAATCATCAGAGGAAACCTAATCGGGAGGCATGCGAAGAATGGAACTGTTGGAGCCAGTGGATTCCACAGGTGGCTCTGGGGAATTATAACCCTTTTGCTGTGAAATTTCTGGTAGCAGATGGGGCAAATTACTTTTTGCTCCTCATGGGGTGCGCTGTGTGGAGAAACTATAGAAATGTAGCTGCCATAGTCCAGTGTAACGTTGCCAGCCCTATATAGTAATAAACTAGGTAGAGACTTGGTTCCACAACTATAATAGGTCTTCGGAATCTTATCAAATTGATGCTTGTGCAAATCTCAGCAGTGTTGAATTCACCATCTATTCCAGTTTGCTGTCTTCGTTTAAGTGCAAGGGGCCAAGGGCTAATTAGTTAAATTGATCAGGGGTTTATAAACGCCATGACCAGGATTGCATATGATGTGTGTTTCGTGCTTCATCTATGGTTTTACAATGAAAGCCTATCTAATTTACGGGTGATGATCTTTTCTGTTTAGATGCCTTGTAGTTTCTTTGCTGCCTCCATGCACATGTTGACTATGTTACTGGTCTTCGTTTTATTCTGTTAGGTGACTGCCATGTTAACAGCTGCATGTTCAAAATGGATTGCATTTATTTCCAAGATGTAACTTATGTTAGACGTACTGTAGTTGCTATTTCTTGGTATTGTCGCCCAGTGCAGTGTTTTCATCTTTTAAGTACATGGTGTAAACACCTCCCACTTTTGTGTCGTTTGGCTTTTAATTAGGACAGTTTGTTAGCTGATTCATAAAAGGCATAAAAATGCGCAGATCTACTCTTACTGTAGCCGTGCACCTCCACTTCCGATGTAGCACTGTATGTCCCTTGCAGATGTACAGATAGGCCACATAAATGGTGCATACTCTTTAAGCGTCTTATCATGTTTCCATGATCATGCTATGATTTGTGACCTTCGCTCTAGACAAAAAGGTGAATGTGGGCTTGTTTAACACTTTGTTTTTCATACAAACACTCTTTGTAGTTCATTTCCTTTTCCTTCTGATGGCTTTCGTTTTTTTCTTAAAAAGATTCTGTAAGTTACTTTTATATATCATCCAAGTGGTGTACATACTGACTTTGATATGATATTTCTACCAGACATTTATATCAAAATCATTCTTGTTAGCCATGCAATCTTGGTTTATTTTGTTTTCGATATCCCATATCGTGTACAATAGCAATCAATGCATACAGTTCCATTTTAAGCTTCCTATTCCTTCCTAATCACAAGTTCCATCTAAATTAATAACTAATTTACAGTGCTTTCGCTGCACAGGGGTCTCAGGCAGAGCGACCTTACCTGTGCATCATGGAGAAAGCAGAGTCCCTCCAGGAGCTTGTTTCATGGGCACATCACCTATGTTGGGGCCAATGAGGGTATCCTTGGTATGCTGTGCAAGCCCCAACCACCATAGGCCAAGGAATTCGGATATATCGCGACAACAAAAAGGGGGGTCCTCCAGAGGGAAAGGCAAGTCGTACCAGGATAAAGATGACTCTGACAACATTGATGAATTTGATAGCGATATCATGTTCTCCAAGAATGGACCGCCAATCTCTTTGGCAAGCAATTCCCGTCCTCAAGCCACTTCAGCTCCTGGGGAAAGAGAGAAGGAGATCGTGGAGCTCTTTAAAAGGGTTCAAGCACAGCTGCGAGCTAGGGGGAAAAGCAGGGAAGACAAGAAGCCTGAACCTGCAAAAGTGCAGGGTGAAAGGGGCAGTGTTGATTCACTTCTTAAGTTGCTTAGGAAACACTCTGTGGACCAGAGAAGGAAGAGCAGTGATGACAAAGAGCAGAATTTTGATGTAATGAGGAGAAGCAACGATTCTGGAAATAGACAAGGTTCAACCATCTTTGGCACAAAAAATGACGTCCAGGAAGAGCAGAAGAAGCCACCTCCGGCACCCTTCAAAAGGCCAGCTTCAAATTTCAGGCGAAGATCTCCTGTTCCTGGAGTGAAGTTCCAGCCTGTTATCAATGCGGATGTAGACAGAGATGCTGATCGCAAGTCCATTGGCAGTAATGTTGCCGACACTGTACAGGGAGCTAAGACAGCTCTTGATGAGAGGACTGCTACAGATGAGCATGACTCCATGTCTCCATATGAACCTGATTCTGTAATCGAACCAGAAAATATTTCTTTAGATGACCTCGATGACATTTTAGACGACGATGAAGAATCTGATGCTGATGAACCAGACGATGAGTATCCAGAACCTTCTTTGGAAATCGCTGATGTTACAGAGACAGACGAATTGCATGAGAACAACCCCATGGAAAGTTCTGATCTAAGCTCTCTGAAGGTTGCTGAGCTGAGAGAGCTTGCAAAGTCTCGAGGAATCAAAGGCTACTCAAAGATGAAGAAAAACGAGCTGGTTGAGGTGTTGAGCAGCAGCATGGCTTGATGAGAAGTGGGTGCTGTTGTCAACCTGGCCCTCCGTTTGAACCCACTTTGCTTGGTCAGATCCGCCACCTTTCAGTCCCGTAGAAAATTGTAAATGAGCAAGGCTAACTTTGTTCCGGTCAATGCTGATCTTTTGCCGGTTCATTTTGTACGCCTAGTTAGCTAGCCATTTAGCTGAACTCTGTGCTGAGTGGAGTAAGGTAGGTGAGAGCCTGAGATGCTAGCTCTTTGTGTACTAAACTAAATCAATGCACTACAACCGTTCTAGGTGTTCGTCTTTTCTGCAGAGTTGACCTATGGCTATGGTGGACTGTTCCTTTATCAAACTAGTAGGACTACTGGATTGGTCATGCCGGTGTTGTTGTTCTTGTGAGTTTATGAAACATTGTGAGTTTTTACCTGGGTGTTGTTCTGAAACATTGTGGGTTTTTACCTGGGTGATGCTGCAGATGAACTCCGTACTTGCAACTCACCTGAGAGAGGTATTGCCACATGGTTTTGCTCTGCTTCTGTATCAATTCATATATTAATATACAAGATGGCGCTGTGCAGCAACAACGCCTATTGTTTCTGTAGGACAATATTTACCCCATGTATGAACAAGAACAAGTCCTGACCTCTCTTTGCGTTGCAGGTGAATGAAAGCTGGCAATTATTGGCCTGCGCTGCGCTCTCGACGCCGTGCAGAGGTGCAGCCGCAGCTTTGCTCTCATGGTCATGGAAGACAGGAGGAGGAAGACGAGGAGCAGCAACCAATAACGCAATAACGCATGGGTTTGTTACTTTGCCCAGACTGAGACAGAGGACACTAGGACAGGACTGTGTTAAGGCCGGCGGCAGCGTTATTGGCCATTGCTTCTGTTGTTCCTTGTGCTAATCGTTTGGCACTGGCAGGGCGTGTCATGTGGTTTCGTGATCCACGCAGGGACGCAGGGAGGGCAAGGGGGGGGCTCCCTCGCTCAGTCTGCATATGCTTTGGTCTCTGGCAGCCGTCAGATGTGGAGTGATTGGACGGTTAGTTGGGCTCCTCACGTGCCGCGTCTCTGCTGCTTGTCTCTCTGGCTGGGCTGGGCTGGCTGGCTGGCTGGCTGGCTGACTGGGTCTGCTTCCGTCTCTGATTAAAGCTGGCCCAGCTCGATACGGCCGCAGTTATCATTCATTGTACGTACAGGTACTGCAACCGAGTCCCCGCCGCTGCATTCCCTTTTCTTTCTTCATCAAAAAAAAAAAAAAAAAAAAAAAAAACTCTGCCTCGCAGTCGCAGCAGTGCTCTAGGACAAAGAACAGTAACGAGCACATTTTTGTCCTGTTAGCAAGCAGTAGCCACGTATTTGCACACAGGTGCCTTTATGCAAGGCTTGCTCCTTTTGCGTTTCAGTCCTCACTCATCTGCTGATCACAAAACGCGGCAGCTGCAAACGCCGCATGCATGGCATGGACCGATGCTGACCATTGGCCGCATGCACGCAGATGCAGGTAGGAAAGGAACGAAGCCGGCCGGCCGGCCGGAGCAGCACAGCACAGCACACAGCACAGGACGGACAAGGTGTGCGTAGACACGTAGCTAGGCCGGTCCCTGCGTTGCTGTAGCGCGTCATCACTGTTGGAACTCTCTTCTCCAAGCTGAGAGACAGGGCGGGCGAGGGTACTAGCTAGCTAGGCTGCCGGGCGCCGATACTGTTGCCGCGTCGGAGTAGGCCGACTAGGCCGAACGGCCCGGCCCTGCCCCGCGCCAGTGATGCATGGTGAGTGCACGGGAGGCTGCGTGTGCCGACTACGGCCGGGAAGTCGGGAACTCAAGGCGCGGCGACTAGTCCACATCACACGCGCATGGACCACCATGTGTGATGTGTCCATATTCGCAAGCACCCATCAACACATGAGCACTAGCTATACCCTTGCTATAGTTACCTATATCTAAAATATGGTCACGTGTTCTTCGTTTCCCCTTTTTTTTTTATATATGCTAGAAAACATTTATGTAGGAGTATGCTGCGACGGAAACATGCAACCTATTGCGCGGTCGTCATTTATATGCTCAAAAGTGAAGCTGAAAAACATTGTAACACTTTTCGATTTTATTTAATAATTATTATTCTACCATGTACTAACTAGACTTAAAAGATTCGTATCGCAAAGTACAGTGCAATTAGTTCTTTTGTTTACCTACGTTTAATGCTCCATACATACGTCAAAAATTCGATATGACAAAAAATCTTGGGAACATTTTCTTTGGAGTTAGGGACTTTTTGGGAACTTGAAGTGAACTAAACACAGCCTATATAGGTGTGCCATCTGTTCCGTGTTCCGTCTTGAAATCGGTCTATGTACTATAGGCAGTTCAAAACATATCCGGTAATGTCGGGATTATTACGTCAGATAAGCCTCGGACTCTCCATCCCCTTGTCTTCTATTATAATTACTACTTCCTCCGTTTCAAATTGTAGTTCACTTTGGCTTTTCTACATATATTGATCTTGCTATGCACCTAGTTATATACTATGTCTAGATACATAGTAAAACAAATGGATCTAGAAAAGCTAAAGTGAACTACAATTTGGA
Source organism: Hyparrhenia diplandra (assembly GCA_015847255.1). Lineage (NCBI taxonomy): Eukaryota > Viridiplantae > Streptophyta > Magnoliopsida > Poales > Poaceae > Hyparrhenia > Hyparrhenia diplandra. Next base: position 38,266 of record JADLZK010001041.1, read on the forward strand.
ACGGAGGGAGTAGCAAATATGCTCGTGCGTTGCCACGGGAGTCAACACGTGTTGAAATTGAACGTCAAGATGTTCTAACTTGTATGAATGTGAATTATGAGTCTATGTTGCTTACTGGATACATAGAGTAATACCCAATACATATTGTAATCAAATTCTTTATTAATCATCATCAATATGAATTTCACACGGAGTCAATGCCTGTGGCATGGCCCTGCATATGTGCAAGCTGGACTCCAAGTCTCCAAGATAGAGTTGGAATTCAATTTCTGATAGAAGTAGAAGGTAATTAAGTCTAATATAGGTATATAACCCTCCGTAAAGAGATAGGATTCCTATCTCGTTGCTTACGACTCTCGGTTCTTGTCCAATAAATAGAAACACATTCATGGAGTTTGTTAGAGAGGGGCATAGGCTCGACGCACGAAATTTTCTCGTTTTATTAGTAGGTTTACGTAGCTGTAGTAGAAGATCTGAGACGGACAGACGTCAATTTGTAACCCCCAAATCATTAAATCACACTAATTTTGTTCAAAGAGTAACACCCTAATTTTGTTACCAATCACCAAACTAAAAATTATGTTTTAGAGGTGCAATATGGACTTTGGGAGGGATTATCCGAAGCCGAGGGTATCTTTAAGAAAAGGGCATGAATGGTATCTTTCAATTTGGAGTGTCAATCTTAAAACGGGAGGCTCAGGATGATTGTTGGTTTATGTGTGTTACCATAGTATTTCTAGATTTATTTTTGTATAGAAACATGGCAAGAAAACATGTGATGTCATCATATGATGTTAATTAATTAACAATCAAAATTGAACACGCATGGACGACTTATCTCGCTAGCTAGCTTCCGCGCGGTGTTGATCGGTTATGACGAGCAAAACAAAGCACACGGACAGAAGACATAAGTTTTCATGATTCTATCGGACACTATCGAACACGGACCACCGGACGAAGGCTAGGGTGGACGATGAAAATTTCTTCGCTTTATTAGTAGGTATAGATTTTGACGATTCGATTCTTTCTGATTTTGGCAAATAGATTTTTGTTGATTGTGATTGTTGTGATACATATGTTTTGATTTGTCCCTGATGGTTATTTTAAAACGTTATGAATTTGGGAAATTCTTTGCCCCCATCGGTCTCCAACTCTATTGCATTATTATTGGACTTAGAGCTCTTTTTGATTCAATTAGGAGCGTTGACCGGGAGAGGCAGATATGAATACAAAGAGGAGAGCCCGCGACGCCAGAACATGGGCAATACGGATAGGGAGAGGCGGACAACACAGGAAAAAAAGGTAAACGGGAAATCTGACAGTCAATCTAAACCGTTGATGTCAATCCGATGGTTGAGGAGGATCGATCCTACGATAAGGAGGGGATACAATGGAAATTTCTTCGCTTTATTAGAACTTTAGAAGGTATAGATATTGTTTCATTTAAGTAACTAAATGTAATTCTAGCTTATGACAAAAACGCAACACTTTTTGTTCACAATAGGTAGTTGAGCCTGATGCTAGAAATATCTAAGAGAAATTGTAGACCTATTGTTGTTCTAATTCATCAATGTGTTTTCAAGGTACTATGTTCTTCGGTTGATGGTGTCTACTACCGATAAGTTGGATGATAGTGTTTTGTTGTGAGAGAAAAACATCGTTTCATGCCTCATAAGTTCAAGTGGAGAAGCCTTCTCGTCTGTAGCAGCTTCAATTGCTCCCACAAAAGCAATGTGGTATCTAGTTTATAGTTCAACAGCTAGAAAGATATTTCCTTGATTCTTTGTTTTCTTCCCAATTCCTAGAACCATGCATTTTTTTTTTTTTAAAGATAAATCATGCTATTTGAATAGTTGGTTTGAGTATTTGTTACAATAGTTGATAGTCATGTAGTGCTTCGATTAGTGTAGGTGGGTAAATGTGATAACCATCATGTTTCATCCACTAATAATGTTTTTATCTAAATATGCAATTGTGACCGGTATTGAGCTGATCAGGCATGAATGCATGATGGTGCGGTGTTCCACATAGGACTAGAAATGAAGTTAAGCTAAAAAGAAAAGTTTCAAGACTAAAATATGCTTTGATAGTTTATGGATAAAATTGAGCCCAAAACACAGAGTTTGAGGATTGAAACTGAGCTTGAGACTAAGCTTTGATGTCCGAAATGGTGAAATAGTTGTTGTGAAAGTTCAAAGACTAATAAAGTAAGCCTCAAACAATAGTTGAGGGGACTAAAATGACTATTCAAAGAGTAGCATGATGGTGTGTGTGTATGTGTGTGTGGGGTGGGGGAGGTTGGCTTCTACTTTTTTATATCACTGTATATGTGTGATGTATATGTATGTACTCCCTCCATACTGATAAAAATGGCGTTTAGAACAACATTTAGCATATATCAAGAAGTGATTAATTAGTGTAGAGCTTTCCCTTTTTGGCCTTATTAAAAATGGCGTTTAGAAAAAATGTTTAAGCTGGCTAGCATGGTGAGGTCCAAGTACAGTCGACCGGTAGATCGACCGGCCCAGGTTCGATCCTCCCTACCACAACACGATGATTAAATGGAGGAATGAACGGGCAACGTGGCATATGCGAAGCATCGCAAAGTCGTCCCAAACCATGCATGCAAACGCATAGCAACTTCCTTCTCGCAATCGCCAAAAATCAGATAACGACATTTTTTTTCCTATACGAAGCGAGGGAGTATGCAGACCGAACATCTATGTATTCCCTTTGTACATAATGAAAAACTCTTAGTTTCATGTAACTAGTTTAATACAAGAAGAAGCGTTGTTAACTCTTATAATTAATTATTGACAGTTGCTATATCTCTTTCACAAGAAAAATAACAAACATTTATTACAACGTGGTAGACCCTGGATCATTATCCAAGGGTGGGATCTGTCATCAGTGTTAGCTAGCATAATTTTACCACAACATACAAGAGATAATTAACAATCTTTTTCTATGGAAAAACAAAGACAAAAGAGAGAGGTGTCCTATGGAAAAACAAAGATAAAAGATTTGAACAATTTTAGCACAACAAACAAGAGACAATAAACAATTTTCCTATGGAAAACAAAGATAAAAGATCTTGTTGATGTTGGTAAAATTGTTTGTTGTGCATGTGTCAGGCTCGAACCTGTCGCGTGCGTCGTGTGCGGTGGTCGCAAGATGGGGTTAGAAAAATTCTTGCGACAGATACATAGGAAAAGTGTTAATTATTACAGAGGCAGACTCAATGTTTGATTAAACTCATGTATACTGATTGTGATTCCTGACAAATAAGCAAACGAAATGCAAGGGCTATCCACTGAAAAAAGAAACATATACTTAGTATATCTTATCTCTCCATTGGCAGAGCGCGCGGATTGGAGAGATGAGAGATATAGTTGGCACATCTCTATCGATCGGTCGTTTATTTCAGCTTGTGGTCATCCGTGCTCTGCAACAGAACTGGTCTAAACATGTACAGGAAGCGGTAAGTAAGGAGCAGTGACTCTAGTGACTACTGGTACTACGCCGACGACTACATGTGTCTTATTGTGCTGTGAGGCCGGCCGGGGACGGGGAGGCTAGCTGCCGGCCGGCTTTATATTAATCGCAGGCACTGTTGGTCCGGCGAGGTATAGGTCACCGTCAAGATTCCGGTGGCGCCACCACCATGTACTACTATACGTACGTCGTGTGTATGCGTGCGTCATATATCTACGAGCATACCCCATGGATTCATGGATACGATCGCATAATAACTCGCTGGTAACTGTAGGCAGAGAGGAAGCATAAATAGGTGGCCGGCCAGGGGCGCGCTGCAAGCTGGCGCGCTGATCGATCCACGGCATGCATGTGAACGATGTGACCAACTGGCTGCTGCATGCTCTGGCGACGAGCGCCGGCCGGATCCCCGCTGCCGGCTTGGCCCGCCGTATCGCCGGTGGGGCACCGGTGCCGGGCCGGGGCCGGCCGCGCGCGTTCCCGTCCGCCGGCCGGCCGGCGCCGTCTACAGGCGGTAGATCGATGGGGTGGCCACCGGCGACCCCGCGGTGGCACTGCACTGCTCGCGACGATCATTACAGTGTGGCTCTGGCATTGGCAACGTGACAACGGAGAGGCCTGCATGAATACATGTACGCACGTACTCCTATAGCTGTGCCACTAGTGTGCCCCTGTGCGTGCATATATATGATCATGGTCACGACCAAAGCGCGACCTTTTGACCGAACCATATATATGCACACACGCATCAAATTCATGCTGTACGTACGTGTCCGATCCGCCTACCTCGCTCAGGCCTATGCCTGCCTGCACGGTCATTGTCGCTCGATCGCCATGCATGCATGGGAATCAGAATCTGAATCGGATGACGCTGTTGTTGCTCGATGCTCCATCCATGGATCGATGCACATCCCTGTTCCTGTGCTGTGTGTACACAGTATGCACTACAGTAGGTTAGGCCGCGACGAGCCTAGCTACGCGCATCTTTCGTCCAGGATAGGTTAGGCCGCGACGACTGTAACGTGCAGTGCGGTGCATGCAAATGCGTCCCACCGAGCGACCGCCAAAGCTTGCCCAAATCCAATGGCTAGGTCCCATTTGTTACAGCTTCTCCACACACAAGATGTTTAAAGCTGTTCTGAGCTAAACTGGTGTCTCGTTCTTAAACAACTTCTCATGTGAAGCTCCTTAATTAAAGCATGCTCTGACGAATAATGGGCATGTGATGAAGACGAAAATAGCTGCTTAGCTCCGTCTCCCCATACGTGGAAAGAGACCGATTTGTAAGAGCATGTTTTAACAAGGAGCTTCATATGTAGAACTATTTTATCAATGGCTCGCCAAAACAGCTTCAACTCCATCGGTAGAACTGCTCGTGGAGTTGAAGCCAATGAAACTACTTCACTAGTGAAGCGGAGCAATGACAAACCAGACCCCTAGTGTGTGAGCAGCATTCGGCATTATATATATCGATGCGTCAACACATTATATATATCGACGCGTCAACACACTTGATCGATTGGTGTCAAACCCTATTCGTGGGCGGAGCCAGGAATTATATATAGAGGGGGCCGGACAATCAAATATCTATAGTCTACTATAAAATTTCAACATATATAGAGAGAGACAGAGTTTTGATCATATATTGAAACACCAAAATCTCTATTAAATAATAAATTATTCATGTCGTGAGAAATTTGCGATGAAAAATATAACAAGCAATAAGCATAAATGATTAAGGAAACTAACATGTTTCAATTAAATTTTGCCCTGCACGTCTGAATCGCATCAAAGTCGTCAATAAGTTGATCGGTTGTAAACTCCACTACAATCTTCTTTTCAATGTAAATTATTAAGCAATCCCTTAGGAACTCATCTTTATCTTATTCCGTGTCCTGGTTTTAACAAGTTCTGTTGCAGAAAAGGCACGCTCTGTCGTAGTTGTGGAAACTGGTAGAGCCAGAACCAGAAGGTGAAACGTGCGGACAGACGATGAACCAGAGCCAACAGATGTACGATGAACCAGAGCTCGTGAGCCCATGCCAAAGTGCCAGAGTGTTGAACCAGAGCCAACGGCGGCGCTGTGGGAGCAGCTGAACGCGATTGTGGTCTCGTACTTAGTAGATCGCCAAGAGAAGGCCAAAACTGACTGTTGTATATGGTGGTGAGGTTTGGCTATGCAGGAGTACGCACATAGGCTGATATTAGTGCCTAATTATGCACAAAATACAGAAGTTGAGAAGAGTTACTATTTTTTTTCACCAAACATTGGGTGGGGCTATGGCCCCAGCTGGCCCCGGCCTGCCTCCGCCTATAGTTTATACCCTGCTCTCAAGTGATGAACCGGATATGATGCGCATATATAGGCTGAGATGGTACTTTATACCCTGCTCTCAAGTGATGAACCGGCGAATGGGAAGGGCCAGGCCATGGCCAGGCATGCATGCAGTGTGTAGATGACGAGGATATGCAGGGGTACGTAGTAGTAGAGCGTGCAGGCAGTCAAAGCAGGCAGTAAATGTAAGCAATGTACTCACAACTCACGAGACACAGAGAGAGTGTGCATAGCAATAGCAATAGCATAGACGACGACAGTAGTGTAGTGTTGTGCACATCTCATGGCTAGCTGATGCCGGGTGGTGAGATAGATGTTGGTACCGTCGTGTCAGCCAGAGATCAGTGAGTGGTGATCCCAATGCAACGCAATGCAATGCACGCTGTTGGTGGCTAGCGGATGTAGCATGCAGCTAACTCCAGTACTGCCACCCGCCAGCATTCATGTGCATGCATGCGGATGCAGACGCCGTATGCATGCATGCACGAGGCCGGCCGGGCCGGCTAGCCCACCCGGCCGGCCGTCTGCCCATGGTGAATTGGCCGGCGATTCCATGGTGTGCATGGCCATTGCTCCTTGCGCTCTCTCTCTCTCTCTCTCTCCTAGTTTTCCTCTTTAGTGTACAGTGTTGGCCAGAGCCCTCTCACTTTAGCTGCCTTCCTTTATTTGGACAGACATTCTATGGCTTGCCAAACTCCACTGCTCACCGTCCTCCATCCAATGTTTGTCCATGCATCGACGACTCAGCACGACGACTACTGCTGCTTCTCATGCATCCCCTCCATCTCTATCGCTTCTCTTTTAGTTTAATTTTCGGTGAGAGAAGAGGGAGAGGAGAGATAAAAACGGCTCCTATAAAAAGAGATATCTCCTCGACCAAAACAAATTTTCCTCTCGCGCGCCGCTTGTACGACCACGAGCAACCAAAGCGACCTACACGACTACCTCGATTCCAACTGCTACGACACATCATGTCATTCGATCACCGGCCGGCCATCGACCGCCTACCACGCATACAGTAACGCGATCTAGCTTATCATGTATATACGACTCCGTATGAAACATCCACTCCCTCCCACTCTAGTACGTACATATATATAGTATCATCCTGCTAGCTCTGTTCTTGGTTTCACATGCATGCCTAGCTAAGCTCCATTCATTTAAAAGTCTATATATTGGCATTCATGGTTTTTCAAATCACTTGCTCGTAATGTTTTTTCCAACCCGGAACTTGCTTGTAATGTGTTTCTCATATTATGTGTATGATGCTTAATTAGCTTAATTTTAGCGCATCTCCTAGAGTCCAGTTGCCTGAGCTCTTAGGCGACAAGTTCATTAAACGATTTTACTACTTTGTTGGTGAGCTGGCGGAAGGAAGAAGAAAGCCTATGGCCGTTGGCCATCACATGTCGCTTGAACTTTTGGAAGAAATCATGAGTCTATTTAATATCAACTCCCTAATTTTAGACTAAAATCTGCATCAAACAAGCAAAATTGAAGGGGTAGACATCTTTTTTTTTTTGTTAAAATATATAGTGTAAGAAGACCAAATTAGAGTCTTACAGCTTGGTATGATGTCACATTTTATAAAAAAGGGCACAAAAAATTGAAAAGAGGTATATAGTAGAAAAAAAAACCTGGTACCTCTTGTTACGAGTCATATTTCTTCTTTGATTAGCCCCAACACGTGGAGTGGCGTTCGCTTTGATCCTTCAAAGGTTCTCCAATTGCGTTCTTTATTAATAATGTTCCAAGTTGAGTACATAAGGATGGCTGATGTTGGTCTCTGTTTCATTGCGCATCTTGTCCTTGTAGCCACTTCTCCCATCACTCTTTCAAACATCCATATTTTTCATGTGTATGCATTATCCTTTCTAGTTTTCAGACAAGGTCTGTCCAAACTTCCTCATTGAACGGGCACAATAGGCATAAATACAAGTCCATCTTTGGTTTCTAGTCGCACCACAAGCAAATGGGATTGCCGGGCCAATTTCTCGCATCAAGCTTGTCCATCATTACTACGTACTTTCACTTGAACCAGCAACCATGCAAAGAATTTTAGTACACATCTACTTGCGCAGTCCCAGAATGACTTTACCTTAAGAGAACAAAGGAGCCCTTGAAATGTACCAAGTATACAAATTTACAGTGTAGTCATTGTTGTTGTTGTTGTCCACCTTCACAATATCTGATCTTCTTGTTCATTAAGTTGGACCAATAGTTGGCGAGGTACTAAACACGCCGCATACTGAACCATTTGTTCGTTCCATCGTCCCCATCCACCTATGCTTCGTGTCCAATTGTGGTTGAGTAGATTGTATTTCACTTCATGATTTTTCCTCCATGTCGGTGGGTATAAGTTAGGCACTATTTCAATCATGCTTGCCTCCTTAGCCATGCATGTTGAGTGCCAAAAGCTTCGTCCGTCCATTGTAGCCATTATGCAACCTCAACAAGCATCTTTAATATATCACATGTTATCATCAATCCATTGAAAATTATGTTGGTGTTTTTATACTTCACACCCTCAATTATAAAATTATGTATTTTGTGCCTTCAAGTATTGCAAACTATCTAAAGATATATATACTGATTGTTGGTGTTCTAGAAACCGGGGTTCCTAAGAACTCGACTAGTAATGTGCTGCGTGTTCCCCCAACCGGATGGTTGTGCAAGAAGGACATAAATGAATGAGACGCGAGGGGTTTATCCTAGTTCAGGCACGGATGCCCTACGTACAACAGTGTCTTCCTAGTTCGTGTTATCTCGCACGCTGAGGTGCTTGTAGTAGGGGTTTACAAGCGAGTGAGAGAGGAACCAGGGTCCCAAGTCTCAAGGATGGGTGCAGAAGACAAACAGTGTCTGACGTGGTGTGGGAAGTTGCCGAAGTGTAACGAGGAGGGCTCGTGAGGCTTTACTCGTCTCCTGGGCTTCACCGTGTGTCTATCCGCAGTCCCCTGGATGACCCTGTGCGCCCCTTTTTATAGTCGAAAGGGAGGTCTTGAGTTACAAGGGGACTTGTTTATGCTTCAAGACACATCCGAGGGTCGATCCCCCGAGGATGCTATGTTGTAAGGTCGCTTTCCTAGTCTGGACCACCGTCCTTGCTTTATTGGCCCCGGGGTAATTGCTCGAGGCTCGGGGCGTCCCTCCAAAACCGGCACAGTGAGGCGTTGGTCCCCATCGTCCTTGCATGCTCGCTCCGAGACCTGGAAAGTAAGAATCTTGACGGGACGGACGGGGGTCGTCACATCACTCACCCGGGACAGAGGTCGGTGATGATGACAAATTGCGAGACCTAGCGTTTGAAATCTCATGTTTGGTTTTGAAAATTGATGACACCTTATTATGCTAATCCTTTGCTCTAAGTGTGCTTAAGAGTTAGGATTGCCTGGATGACGTCGAGCGACATGATCATGGACATGGACGTTGATGTTGGACATGGTGGATCATCGAGCTCACGTGTTAGAATGGAAAGGACCCGGAGATCAAGGCAAAGATATAACTTGATAGGGTTTTCTTTTGGTGATCAAGACACTATAGAGAGTGTGATCACGTTTAGGATAGATAGCTGACTATCAAGAGGGAATGCCACGGCTAATCCGATGAGAAAGTGCCTCTAGGTTCATATTGACTTGCATATGTATTTAGAATCTAGTGCACTAACTTCGCCTTTGAAATTGATTGTGAAATTGCTAACACACTTGCACATGGAGATGTACACGTGGTGGTGTTGGCACATTTGCAAAGGCGGCGGTGATTTGCAGGGTTGAGTTGGGTTTGAGAACCGCTCATCCTCCCGCCGAGCTTGCGAGGTGGGATTCGACGCTTTTGAGAAAATGAGATGCATATTTTCTATTGCGTCGGATGCAATTTGTCAGAGAAATCCTGCTAACCCTCGTGCTCAAGGATGGTATACTTGTTGGGTAGCAAGTTGGAGGAAAGGCGACGACGCGGCATTGAAGGGGAGCTTCAACAGCTGCGTCGGATGCTGGGCACGTTGCGCCTGGCGCGTCCGGCGCAGTGGTGTGTCGCCCGGGTGCAGAAAAAGGAGCGCGCTGGCGCGTCCGTCGAACTAGCGCCTGACGCGACAAATTTGGATGCCAGCGTCCGGCGCACACGTTTGAAATCTGACTCGCGGGAGATCGCACGTCGCCTGACGCTCGCCTGGCGCGTCCTCTACCATTGCTTCTACCTTGTTTATATTGGTTAGCTTGAGTAGTTGTAGTTGATTTTGTCTATATCTTGCTCTAGATTGTGTAGAGTCACCACGTAGGATTGAGATAGTTAGTTTGATTGTATGACTAGAGATCATAGACCTATTGTAGTGTTTGATTGCATAGGGGGCTTGCATAGATAAACTTGTAGCAATGCTTATTACGCTTCGCCGTTTTAAATACTAACCGGTTGCTCAAGTGTTGTTTGTAGAATTTTTAATAGGCTATTCAACCCCCTCCCTCTAGCCATTAGGTCCTTTCAGTGTTCCTTGGGCAAGTCTATTTTGTCTGCCGGTCAGCAGAGCCTGGCCCGGCTAGTTACAGTGCCAGGGTTAGGAGGCCAAAGTCAGCGGCGGGATTCGCGGGTATGCCAGAGGCGCAATAAATGCTTTCGTTGTTTATCCAAAGGTCGTTGTCGTGGGCAAGGATCCACCCCGAGTCTGCCCATTCCTTCGAGTGGAAGGAAAAAGCAGAGGGTCGGGGCAGCCCCTGGAAGTAAGGCAGTTCGGTTTGATCCCAAAGGCTCGGGCGAGGCGGAAGCTTCGCCCGGCCCTTCCCCGTGACGGTTCCTATCCTCCCCCATGGCGCTGTGGGGATTAGAGGGGCCCGACGTAGTCATGTTCCTAGAAGGTGGTTTCCTAGACAATGTTTAGGTTGTCGTATCCTAGGGGCTATCCTTGATCAGGATGTCTAATCTGGTACCCATAATTATGGACACCAACACTGATCACCAGGATTGTTTTAAATCCAATTTTGTCAATGTGGGGGCATATCATGTCGATGATGATCTGTTTGTGAGTGACCATAAGGGAAAAAATCTTGCATAGCTCCCTAACATATCAAGGGTTCATTATATAACTCCTCAACTATAAAAAAACATTGCACTCCCTTAAAGTAGCTAATAATGTTCAAATGGTCACTCGATGTTTTCATAGGTCTGCTTTGCCATCATTGCTTGCCACACCGGTCTAGTTACCCATGCTATCGGAGGAGACATCTAATTAATATGGATATGGACGGTCATGAAAGCTTGCTAAGATAGATGTTGCACAAAACGAAGGCTAAGGTAGCCATGTGGGAGAAAGCGAGAGGGATGGAGGATGTGGGAGGGCCCGAATGACGTGGGCACATATGTGTGGTGCGTGCTTAATGATTTCTGGGAGTGCCGAGAGGTCATGAGCTTAATGCCTAATAACTTCATAGGTGAATGAGTGGATTAGAAGACAATGTCAATAGTTTGAGGGTTGTAATTAAGTAAACTTTTTGCCATAATGTATGGTTAAATGGTTATCAAAGTGACTGTAATAAGTACCAACCGACTTTGTACTTTGATGATTAGTCAAGCTGGCTAATAGTAGAATGAGAGTGAGAGATCGAGTCCTTTGAGTCATGCATGCGTGCAAATTTGTCCAACTCAACCAATTAATTTGCCATAGTCGATGTAATTAATACTTCATCCATCCTAAATTGTTAGTCATTCCAAGAATCTTGGAGAGTCAAAACATCTCTAGTTTAAACAAATTTATATAATAAGATAATAACATTTAAGATGTCAATTAAGTATTATTGGATTCTTCATTAGTTATATTTTCATAGTATATATATACATTTGATGCCATAAATTTTGGTAATTCTCTCTATAGTTTTGATCAAACTTGATTTTGGAATGATTTACATTTTGAAATGGAGGGAGTACTTAGGAATCCTACTTAATTGCCAAATAATAACTGATGAAGGTGCAGCATGTACATGTATACGTACTACAGAGGAGAACGTATATACAGGTGTTTGGGTACGTACACAATCCAACCTCTCAGATTAACGACACTGTGCATGTTTACCTTATCTTTCTAGCATGCGCATATGCCCCACGGCTATAGGCACCGCTTGCACTTGCTGTGCGATCAGACTTTGAGACCACACATATATACAGGAATGAAAAGCACGTAGTATATATAGTGGTATACTATTCAGAATGTGTGTGGGAGATTGTCCTATCCTATGTAAGTATATGTATGTTCTTACATAAAACGCTATATAAAAAGGTGAAACATCATGTGCTATATATGCATCTCTCTCTGTATATATATATGGAACAGGATTCCGTCTCCAAATATGTAATCCAACTACAGACTGATGAAGTACTTGAGACTTCTGAACTCGCTAGAGCTGCTAGCTTTATTGAGGTAACACAGAAGATTGTGTTCCTTTTCTATTATATATAGCTACTATATCTTTTAGGCCTCCTCTACTATTTGGAATGGCTGATTTTTTTTTCCTGTTTTCTATATGTTTTCTGTCTATAGAAATAAAATATTTTTATGAAATTTCTGTGTCTCAAAGGGAGTACTTATGGTATACTATGTAGCTAGCTAGTAGCACACTAGTTAGCACTAGCACCAGTGTGGATCAGATCAAGTACAATGCATGCACTGTACAGTATGCAGCAAGAGAGATGTGTCAAAAAAAAAAAAGTGCACACATATCATATCTGTGCATGCGCGTGGCATATGGACGTATGGACCTAACTAGCTGCTGCAGGGCACACTGCGCACAGACGGAAAAGAAAGAAAAGGGGAAAGGAAAGTCACGCCGGTTGAGAAAGCGTCCCATCCAAAAACAAAATAGAGTTGACTAGGATTTTGTGTAATTCATTTGATTTATAGAAAAAACAACATATATATCCTCAAATATGATTATTATAAAAAACTTATTCAACGATCAATTTAGTGATACTTGTAATGTACTACAAGTACTAATAATCTCTCGTAGTCTTGCTTGTATACAAAAAGTTGAAAAATATAGATTTCTCAAAAAAAAAATTGAAAAATATTGACTTCAACATGAATTGGAAAAATATTTTCTATTGTCACGCACAGAAAAATCATAGGTTTTCCTATATTTTCTAATATGATATTTTGAACACACATAAAAATGTGTTTTTAGAAATATAGAGAAGCAAAACATTGCAAATAGAACATATATCTGACTAAAGTTGGTGCTTTTTGAAAAATATTGTTTTTGAATTGGAAAAATATTTGTCTATTATACATATTATCGAGAAAACACATAGAACATTTAGAGGGTGTTTGATTAACCCTATTGGCTGGAATGGATGGATGGCAGGATGGGCCTAGCTTTGTACAACCAACATCTAGTTGTTTGGTTGTTTGTCTAGCCTAAGCTAGACTCGCTAGCCACAAAGTGTGTTTGGTTGCCTGGCTTTTCTGATATAATCACCTCTTCTTTGGATTGGTAAGATTAACCCCATTGAAGCATTTCATCGAACATGTGCTGAGTAGAGTTAAGAACAAGTGGTGGCCGCGGAGGACATGACCACCCCATGCTTCTATGCCCACCAGGCGCTCTTGCTACCCGATAGCTTCACCCTCGGCCATGCTCCCGTGGCGTCCACCAGCTTCACCCCCGGAGCCGCGATGGGAGCTGCATGGTGAGCAAGCTGCAAGCAACAACAAGCTTAGGGCCAGGGCCTCGAGCTCGGCGAGTGAGAGATGAAGACCAATGAGCGACGGTGGAGGAAGTACCGGTGGTGGTGGAGTGCCAACCGGAGGAGAAGCGCCAAGGTGGTGAGTATTAGGTGAACAACTCACGCGATGGCTGGCTCTGGCCTGGCCTGGCCTGGATCGAACGACTACATCGGTCGTTCTAGTTGGGCCAGGCCAGGAGCATATGGCTGGCGGCTCCGGCAGGTCGGTCCGCCCGAGCCCATCCAGCCAACCAAACAGACCAAATTTGACCCCAAGAAGCTATGCATGGCTAGGCATGGCCAGACAACCAAACACTCTCATAATGCATCCAGTTTCACTATTCATTCCCTAGCTTAGCACCTTTATTTTGCTTTCATTCTTTCTAGTTTTTTTCCTCTACACCACCCGTGCAAGCTCTCTCTGTCTCTCTCATCATCTGGATGCATGACAGCGAGATGTTGGGATTGGCAGCAGGGCTTTTTGACCGATCGATTATAGCTAGGACGGATGGGCCGGCGTGTCGTCGACTCGACGTGCTTGCTACATCATCCGAGCATCTCGCGAGGGACCGGGCCGCAACAGTGTTCCTGATTGCTCCGTCCTTCTGCTTCACCGACCCCCACCTCTCGCTCGCATATGGCTAGCGAATATCATCGTCCATCCAAATTATGAAAAAAAAAGCGTAGCCAACGTTTTTAAAAAAAAAACACTCTCTCAGTTTGAAACTGTAAGTTCTCCTTGGTTTTCTAGGTATATAGTTTTGCTACGCGTGCACCTAATAAAATATAAATTATATCTAGATACATAATAAAAATCTATGTGCCATGGAAAAGTTAAAACGACTCATGATTTGGAATGGAAGTAGTAGCTCGCTAGGGATCGATTGAGGAATTACACTACTTGCATGGTTTCACATGGAATATTAGCATGTGTCATTAAGATTTCATCATACATTTTGCAAAACAACACAAAATCTGAGATTTACTATACGTACGATGCCACCGGCCGCCAAAGTCAGTGTGCATGTATATGCACATGTGATTTGAATTAACTCGAGTTGTCGTACGTACGAATAATTCGAAAGAACAAGATCTGTGCGCGCGGGAAATTAAAGAGAATCAAATTAGGGTCGGGCTGGTGTAGAGGAAGAGAGGCCAGATCTAGGCTGCGTGGGCAAGTACTGGTATACTATAGCCTACGCTGTGCCATTCCGAAAAAGCAGTATTTACCACATGGAACTAACTTTCACTTGTCACTGTCCTCCTCCCTCCTCTTCAAACAACTTTCAACGTCTCTTTCTCCTGACAAGGACTGCTCTTGCTGTGCATAAGATAGTGTGACCTTCAAACTAATATGTTATTAAATTGAATACAAATAATAATAGATATATACGGTATTACAGAAAAAACATATTAAAGAACAATTAATTATTTTCGTGAGGGAATTCAGGTGGGACATGGAATCTTGACTGGCCTATATGTTTACAACAAAACTCCAAGTATGCATGGATATCAGACATCATACGTGGACATGCATACCATGATATAATATACTGTATGTGTGAATGCACCATGTACCATATTTCATGTCGTCTACAGTAGTAACATAAGTAACCTGTTCCCTTTTTGCATGTTTTCCTATCAGTGCCCGTGTGCAGTACTGATGGAAGAACCATCCCATCACCACGGCAACGATAGAATTTAAAAGTACCAAAAAATCAAAGAGACAATCAAAAGAAAGAAGAGGCCATCACTCCAGATTATCCTACTGCATGCAGTCATGTCATGGCAGCTGCAGATTGGAGGCATGGAAGGAATTGCACATGTACCCTCGCTAAAAACAAATGACCACACCTCGCATAGATCATGTGTTTCCTCTTCAAGTAAAACTGCCTTTGAACACTGTTGATGACTAAGCGATCTAATGTAGAGGCGGTGGGGACCTCAAAAACGAAATCAACTTGGACACCAAACTTTTTGTATTTGAATTGTGCAACGAACTTCACATGGGATATAAATGAACACTAAGGGCACTCACAATGCTAGAAACTATCATGGTTTTATAATCTTAGACATTGTGTCAAGAAACTATCTTCCACAATGCAATTTTCTATCATGATGTCACATGGCCCACTTATCACTCTCATAGATTGTCTTGATTTTTGCGTGAAGACTTGGTTTCTTAGTTAGACTTGGTTTCTTGTGTTTTTCCTCTCTCTCTTCAATAAATACAGCGCCACATTAGCACAAAAAACAATAAATAGAGGGGAAATAAATGATGATAGAAACTATGATAGATTCTGTATTTTAATTAGTAATTCAAATAATAAAGACATCTCTAACTTTGATTGAAAAAAATCTAAATCACGAAATGATAACCATCTTATACCATTACTAATTAGAGATTGTTTTGAAGCCTATGTTAATCCTCATGTTGAAAAACAAATATACTATAGAAATCTCATAAGAAAACAAAACATCAGACCATCAGTTACTCTACCATCATTCAAAAAATTAATAGTCATTGGATCTATTTTGATTTCTAAAAGAAAACTCACCTTTGCCATTGTAAAAATAGCCTACTGTTTCCAAATCAACATTAAACCATTCACCGTTCCATTATGAAAATTAATATAAATAACCTCCTTTATTAAATATGATATAAAAGCAACACACATAATAAATATGTATCTTAATTAACGACCCCTTTTGTCTATCCACTTTTTTTCATTATTAGTACAAAACAAACTAACTCAAGATATAGACACGGATGCAGGAAGTCACGAGCATATAAAGATTTCATATTGAGACATAACCCAATCTATAGTTGCAACTAAACATATATTAGACAAACATGTTATATATAACTGGATAAGGATAATTAAGAAATAAATTTATCTAGGCTAGTATTATGCTAGAACAAGAGCAAATTATGAGAGAGAGAGAGAGAGAGAGAGAGAGAGAGAGCACGCGCAAGCATAAGCAATTTTGAGTAGCAGTGGCGGCCTAACATTTGTTCATGAATTTATAACAACTATACTATATATCTTAAAATTACTAGAGCCCATGTATGAGTAAGAGTTGATGGAATAGTCATTCAATAGTAATTAATAAAATACCTTTTTGAAAGAAAAAAAACTCTAACTATCGCGGTAGGAAAATTTGAAGAAATGACAAAAGAGGAATTTTGCTAATTTTCAAGAGTCAGAAAATTAAGTTTTGTTCAACAACAGATGTGAGCCATGAGATGAAGATCTAACGAATCTTGAAGCAAGATCAAAGGATCACGTTATCGTCTGAAGAAAAGACAGATTTTAGTCGTGGGGTGGGGGGATCCCCACCTTGATATATTGATACTTGTTTTTTTTAGGAAAAGTGAACAAAATACTAAGAGAAAAGCCGAGGCTCTTTGTTTTTATTTGCTCCGATTCAATAATGTCCCCCTATCTCGTTCACTCTCTGTCTAGCTAGCTATACCCTACTAGAGCTATTATCTCCCTCCCCCTCAAATCTCCCTGCCTGCCTAACCAAAAGGCTAAAAACCTATCCCCTCCAACCCAACCCATCCCATCCCATCCCATCCCCACCCTCCCTTCTTCCAGCATCCACTGCCACCATCAACTGTTCATCCACCTCGCCAGAGC
The DNA here is from genome assembly GCA_015847255.1 of Hyparrhenia diplandra. Lineage (NCBI taxonomy): Eukaryota > Viridiplantae > Streptophyta > Magnoliopsida > Poales > Poaceae > Hyparrhenia > Hyparrhenia diplandra. The sequence continues at coordinate 55,444 of JADLZK010001041.1, forward strand.
TTCATCATGCTGCTGACTCCCAAGGATGACTTGACCACCACCTGAGCTGCTGAGCGTCAGAGAGCATAGCATTTCTTGGATGGATGGGGATGACTGCTGCATCATGATCACTCACCAGGAGGCCGCCGGTGTGGATCAGAAAGAGTACTAGCTAACCACTGCAAGATTCGTTCCGCCGCGCGCGCACGCATGCATCCGTGAGCTTACACGGTGCAGAGAATACTAGATCACGGCGCTGCACAGCATTCTGGTACGCATCGCGTCGATCTCACACTCCTCTTCTCTTCTCCTGGACCTGGCCTTTTCAGATCAGGCTTTATTTGTTTCGATCTATAGTAGATCGAAGCTCACATCAGATCGAGCAAGAAATGATGCTCTTCTTCTCCTTCTCCTACTTTTCTTGTTTTTGCATTGCTAATGAGTGAGACATATCATATATACAGGAACCAAGCGGCTAAGGATCGATGGATAATCACCACCATCACCACCACCACCACCACCATCATCACATGATCCCGGGTCAAGAGCCGTCGGCGGCGGACGGCGCAGCGCCGGACAGCTTCTTCCTCGCCCCCGCCGCGGCCGTCATCTTCTCCGGAGGCGCCGGGGCGTCGGGGGCCGGCTCGTCGTCGTCGGGCGCCGCGGCCTTCGGATCCTCCGCCGCCGGGGAGGAGGTGGGCCGTCGCCGTCCGGCTCGTCGCCGTCGCTGAGCCGGTACGAGTCCCAGAAGCGCCGGGACTGGAACACGTTCGGGCAGTACCTCCGCAACCACCGGCCGCCGCTGTCGCTGTCGCGGTGCAGCGGCGCGCACGTGCTGGAGTTCCTCAAGTACATGGATCAGTTCGGCAAGACCAAGGTGCACACGCCGGTGTGCCCCTTCTACGGGCACCCCAACCCGCCCGCGCCGTGCCCGTGCCCTCTCCGCCAGGCTTGGGGCTCCCTCGACGCGCTCATCGGCCGCCTCCGCGCCGCCTACGAGGAGAACGGCGGCACGCCCGAGATGAACCCCTTCGGCGCGCGCGCCGTGCGGCTCTACCTGCGCGAGGTGCGCGAGACGCAGGCGCGGGCCAGGGGCATCAGCTACGAGAAGAAGAAGCGCAAGAAGCCGTCGGCGGCTTCGGCCGCGGCCGCGGGGCCGTCGTCTGAGGGAAGCCCGCCACCGGGGTCGTCCGGCGGCGGTGGAGGACACGACACGTCGGCGTCGCCGCAGTTCATCATGCCGTGAGTTTCTTTTGTTCCTAGCTAGCTAAGCGATCCATCGCCATTCGTCCATCTGATGAGCTAGCTAGCCTAGCCAGCACACAGCAGCGGCGAGTTGGAGTTCGTTCTTGGAACGCCGGTGCTGCTGGTAGTTGAGCCAACAAGTCTAGTTAGGCCATTGTTCTTTGCCTTCTTCGATCTTCTCCAGTGGCTTGCATTTTGCAAAAAGATTTCTCATCGACCCCCTTTTTTATTTTCTCTGTTTCATTCACTTGAATCATCCTCTTGCTGCGTGAGTACTCTGGTTTATTAATCGTCGTCGCTGTTTTATTTAGCTTTCATCAATCCATTGGCAGTTTATGTTAGTTTTGCTTGGTTTGTTATGCTCCTCCCGAGGGATGCAAACTTGCAACAACAGTTTGAGATTCCCTACCACAGTGTGCATAGCAGCAGCTGCTGTGTGCTTATGCATGCCATGGCATGGAGTGGAGTTGGAGATCCAAGTTTAGTTTGCAGCTAGCAACAACAGTGGCAAAAGCTGTAGCTGTAATGCTGTATATCTAGCTAGTACCATCTTTCAGAATTTGTTCTTGTATGCAACTTGCAAGCAACTATTAGTTTGGTTCTGTTGCAGAAGCCGGCAGCCAAACTAGAGCTAGCTTGCTGTGCTATTCATTCTATTGGCAGAACAGAAATATATTATATATATAATGCTTCATCTGTTCATCATATTATCTATTCATGGATTGCTGGTGTGTGGTTCAATTTCCTTTCTTAATTAGGAGAGCAAAAGGGTAATGCACGCTACCTGATTTGAAGCATATATAGTTTCTAAGGACAGGAAAAACATATATATGTTTACCTACTAGCTACTTTTGTGTCTGATGGTCCATCTTTGGAAACGCGATTTACGTGTCATTGACATATCCCAAAGGAGAATCCATATCTTGTAACTTCAATAATACTACATTTCTTCAGTTGAGCTTGCAATTGCATGTTTAGTTTCCTTTGTGTTTGGCAATGGCATTCTATTGTTGTTATTTGCTTTTGCATGGGCATTATTGTCTAGTTTCTTCAGTTGAGCTTGCAATTACATGCATGTTTAGGGTGAAAATAATATATGCTTTGAACCGTAGTACATAGATACATATATGTTTAGTTTCATCATACTATTATTTTCACCCTTGCTCGAAAATTACGATGGCTAAAAGGAGGGTATAGCTCCTGGCGGCCAGCAGCCCAGAAGAAACAAACATGGCAAGCAAAAGAAGCAAGGAATGGGGGAGTCTTTCGAAAAAGAAAAGGTAGAAGACATGCAGGAACGGAATGAAAACGTATAGTTTTTGGTTCAGTTGGGTGCAGCTAGCGTGTCTACAATCGGGCAGCACCGTTTTAGCCCATGCTTTCATGCTTCTGGCTACGCCTTTCCTTATTCATGTTAAAATTACTGGATCTGGCCACATTTGCCTTCACTTGTTGTCTCTTTCTCTGCTGGGAGTATTATAGTAGTATATATATACATAGAACACACAACACAGACAATCTTGGCAGCAATCATTTATCCGGATTTAATCATGCATGCACTCATCATCAATCAATAATAACCGAGTTTTTCTTCTTCTTATATGCATTAAAATTTGTTGGGAATGTAGGAGTAATTACAAAAGTTCACTTGATTGTTGTCTTAGATTTGTACTGTATGTATGCATGGTTTGATGTCAATATGAGGCAATAAAATTTCAGGCTTATAAGGCTCCTAGCATTTGTATTTTTTTTATACCGCAGTTCGTATAATTTGTACTAAAAATTACAGCTACAACTTTAGACAGGAGTTATAATTACTTGTATAATTTTTATATACATTTGTGAAATTTAGATCTTGTGATGTTGGAGACATAAAGAGCACACCTGAATTATACATCTACAACCAAGTCAAATAAAGCTTCAGCCAAAAAAAGCTTGAATGTCATATAAACAGTCCAAATAGTTTATTGTATATTGTTTTTATTGTGAAAAGTCTACACCCTCGTCCTAAAACGATTAAGCGTATTTTTAATCCAAAAAAAAGTGATACAAAATAGATTTTTTTTTCCCTTAATTTGTTGTACATATAGTGTCATTTGCTAAAGAATCAATATACACTTTGAATGCAAATCTATATTTACGCAAGTTTTATGTCCTATATTTATATATAATTTGAATAAGTGTTGGTAAAAGTTTATATAATGTGAATTTTCTTATACAAAATTCATTTTTTAATTACAAATATTTTCCTTGTACAAAATATATATGTATATATGCTTTAATAGTCTATTCTTGTCACAGCCCACACCATTGATTGACCACCATCTATATACACATATCTTTTTTTTTATATATACATTATTCTTTTGTATCATCAACTCTCCTCACATATATATAAATGATATAGAATTGATTCTAGGAGTACAAGTAAATTTCTATTAAGATAGTTGTTGGTTGACCATATATCTTGAACCATCCTTAGAATCCATCTATTTCTTAGATTTTGTGTGTCCCTTTTTAGCATACATAGTAGAGAAAAGGTATTGATATGTAGATAGGGAATAGACAAAACGATCCCCTATGGTGTTCGTTCCTCTACTTTGATAAGATCGTATGCCCTTTCCAACTCCCACAAACAACCCAAAGTGTTTTTTTTATTCATGCAGTGGCTAAAGGTTTTGTGAGATTGAGAACTCAATTTGTTTTTTCCCTAGGATGTGCACTAGAGCATTTCCAAGGGCGGTACGTAGTTTCTTCTATACTCACTCTTTGAACCATCATTTGGAGAGCAATTTGAATAAAAATCGCTCTCTAAATATTTCCACTCTGCAACAATGTCTCTAAATCCTGTGTGTGTTCTAGAGATCCAATTTTACCTTCCATATTTGACCTGGGAGAAATTCAGAATAGAGGATAGCTATATTTGGAGATCTAAATTAATCTGTTGGAGAATTTTTTTTTAACAAATGTATTTCTATAGAATTGGGAAAATATAAAAAGTCTCTTGGAGTTGTATGACACATATTTCATTAACAGAGGGAAGTTTTTATCCCAAACCAAAAGATCAACACAAAGAAAGAAGGATTGATTAAACCTTGCTAATAGCTAGCTATCTCATGTCAACATCGTTCAAGACTTGATGTTATATCTTGTTGTCGGTATTATATTATTATGTATGCATATATCTCCAATTCATAGAACTATTTGATCTTCTAGTACTTTGGATGGCATGCATGATTTATCAGGGTGTTTAATTTACACAAGCTTTGAATTATGTCTAATTAAGTTATATGGTGTTATTATTTGGGATATATATAGCTACCATACATTATATTAGATTGATCCCATCAGCTAGCCATTCAATTAGCATACATCAAGCGCCTAATTGACGGAACGCCTCCATATATGAAATTGTTTAAATTAACCCATACATTGGAAATGTTTTGACTCATCATAGGATCCAAATAAATAACTAAAGGTTATCTAATAAGTATAAATTTTCCTTACTAACTAGTTCATCGTTTGAGTACTCCACTCGTCATGTAATATAGCTAAACTATACTTAAATATGATATATAAACAATTGTAGGTGACAGAAATAAGTTTTGTGTTAAATACTTTTCATTTATTTATCAACCAATCAATCACCATTAATCATGTTAATGTTTGATTGGAAAACAAAGTGAAGGTGCATGCCTCTTTTGTGTTCTCAGCTTGTCCTAAAATTTCTAAAATGCATCTCTAAGAGTCTTTCCAAAATTTTAGGACAAATTGAAGAGTTATTTGAGTAAAAATCATTTTCTATATCTTAGTTCTCGGCAGATTTTCTATATCTTGTGCACACTATAGCGAATTATTCTCACTCCCCAGCTTTGGCTTGCTAGAAATCAGGAATAGATGATGGCTATATTTGGAGATGCAATTTAAGAGGGTATTTGGAGGGTATTTTTTTCTACTAAAATTACCATTCTATAAATTAGAAAGGATGTAAAAAGTCTCTTATAGTAGGACGTAAAGAGTACACCTAGCTATAACGAAAGTGTATTTTATTGATTGTTGTAATTAAAAGCATCACATTGCTTATAATTCAATCTTGAACTATGCATGCGTGGGGATGATATTATTTTGTATCACTAGGGGTGCATAGATCTTAAGGGTAGAGATAATATAAAGCAAGTTTTGCTCCGATAGTATATACCACCATCAACATGATCTCAGTTATATGTTCTACTTCTGTATATAATTGTGCACTGCAAATAGTAGCCCAATGCAATTTTGGGCGATGCAAAAAGGTTTGAGGGGATCGATCGAAAGCCCAACAATAATATACACGCCGAAATCGGTACGGAGATGTAGAGCCCAAATATGTTCATATATATGTTGCTTTGCTGCTACTTATCGTATCCCTTGTGGTACGTAGTACGTACTAAGATTCGATGGATTTGACTAGTCATTTAGAGCAAAAACAGATCAAAACCAGGCTGCGAGAGATCAAAAACAGACAGAGCCAACGTACACGGAAAACAGGTCGAGAGAAAACAGGCTAGAAAACAGGCTTATACTAAGCCTCTGTGCATGCATCTTGCATGGGTGCAGAGCCAGCAGCCAATTGAGTGGATCTCCCAAAAGCAGTCTCGATCTGGTAGGCTGCCAGCGCACACACTGACAAGTTGCAAGGAATGCAGACGCTACTGAGGTAGGAGTACGTACACTTGCGGTTGCGGGTGGACAATTTCCAGAGTGAAAAAAAAAACCCCTTAACAGGCACGGCCCGGGACGACACGACACATGCATAGAATTTTAATCAGTTCAACTTAAAGTGCATAGAATCTTTATGTACCATTAAAAGTTATTTACAGATATACTATTAAATAGTTTCCATGCATCATTAGTAATATTAAAATTAAATAATTTGTCACTAGTTATAGAAAGAACAATTTTAAATAGATTCACTATAGTTTGTTCTTCATGAATATGGATAAATCTCGAATGTTCCATAGTTTTGTCTAAGTCATATGCGGAATTAAATAGAGAAAATACTGATAGATGAATTCGGATACATCTTAGTATCCATACTAAAAGTCGATATTATGAATATGAATATACATATTACAAGTTTTAGCGATACAAATATCAGATAGTATGGATATTCATTTTCTTTTTCCATTCTATAGCTAAAGTGCAAACATCGTCGGAGCATTGGCGCGCGCTTGCATGTTGGAATCCACTCAACGTTGGTCCAGCTCCGTCTTTTGTAACTAGAGCCGTACCGCACTCGTGTCTCTTCCCGAGTCTTCCCAGCAGTAGCGCAAGGGTGACTCCGAGGTGATTGTTGTCATACCACCGGATTCGCCGGCCTTCCCCTGCCTTCCGGCGGCCCCCATGGCACTAGTGAGCATGGGGGGTTGGGGATCGGATCCGGTGGGTAGTGTACATATCCCCTCCTATTAGGGTAGTTTTAGGTAGAATAGGGTTGGAGTTTGTCTTCCACGGCTTCTCTCGCTCTTATCCCCTTCAATGGTGAGCAAGCATCGGTGGTGGCTGGTGGGTATGTGGTGCTTCGGCGGCAACATCTTTTGCACGGTTTTGACACCGACGGGTGTGCCATCGAAGAAGTTTTTTTTTTTCGAAAGATCCGTGTTACCGCTTCGATTGATAAGCAGAGAGCAATTATATTTACAAGGCAGCCTACATGGTGAGAATCACCATGAAAGCGAAGCCTACCCACGCAACACAACAAAGCAAACAACGACCCAACAAAGAAAAGAGACCGGAGTTCCGAAACAGAAGGCCATGGCAGGGCATCGTTGCCCGGCTCAAGCATAACGCGAGAGCAGCTCCGACTTTCGACCGCACTTCCCGCCCGGGAACACGACCGAGCCGAAATCCACAACGACGCCTTCAAGAAGGTCACGACGCCCTGCGCCGCCGCCGCTCGTCAAGAATGGACCGGTTTTCACCCGTGGAAAGAACGGGAGAAGAACACGACGCCCCCAAGGGAGAAAACGGCGCCCGCAGCGCCGCCGTCGCTAGGCTTTCGCCCAGTACCCCCAGCTCAGATATCGCCCAGTGCGAATCTCCAGAAGCCACCACCGTCGCCGCCGCCAGCCACCTTGCCGAAAGCCGAGCCAAAGGAGCACCGACGCCGCCGCCACGCCTGGCGGCGAAGGCTGCGTCAACCACCCTCCCCGACCAGGCGAGGCATCGAGCCGCCATACCGTGTGCGCGCGTCCACCTGCAGAACGACGAGGCCGATGCCGACTGCCGCCCGCTTGCCTTGACGCCGACCCCGCCGCCGCCGACGACCATCGCCACCAGCCAGACGCAAGCGCATGGCGCCCCACCATTGTGGGCGTCGCCCCAGCCCGAGGGCCACGGATCCGGACGCCAGGCCCCGGACACACGGCGGCCCCTGCCGACACCTCCTCGCCATGGCCACGGTGGGAGCCGCCCACCGCCGTGAGCAGCCATGGACGACGTCCGCGAGTGAGACAGGCCATTAGGAGGGAGGGGAAGCAAAGAGGAGCGCCACCCCTTGCGCTGCACAAGCCCGGCGGCCGCCGCCGCGCACCCGCCGGCCACCACCGCACGGCCCGGACCGCCGGATCCGGCTCCCAGCCGACCGGATCCACACAGTTGGGCCCCGGATCCGGCCGAGCGGAGCCGGGCTGGAGAGCCCGCCATCTCCGTCATGGTCACCATGGTTGAAGGGAAGGGGACCTTGGAGGAGAGGAGAGCCCCACCGCCATCCCCGTCGCCGGACGACGCCGGCCGGCACCGCGCCGTGCCCACGGCGGCCCTCCCCGCCGAGCTCCACGCATCTCGGGCGGGAGACGGGCCGCCGCCATCCGCCGCGGCGCCGCCAAAGGGAGAGAAGAGGGCCTCGCCCGCCGCCATCCCGGCCGGCCGGACGGCCTTGCCGGCGGCCCGGCCTCCGGGCAAGCGGCTTGGCTGGAGGTGGGGATGGAAGGCGGCGGCGCTAGGGTACGGAGTCGGAGCCGCCCGTGTCGCCCGCGTGGGAGGCGCGCGGGGTCCGTGGTGTGCTCGGGTCGCCCGGTGTGCCATCGAAGTTTTCTTTTGCATTGATGTTCAATTCCTTTGTGTTCTTCCTTCTATCGGTGATGCCTTGCTATATATGCCTTCATCGACGGTCTTGTAAGCCATTGTTTGGCGATGGGTAGTTGGAGAAGTTGGGGATTTATCGATGGGGATGTGGTGGCATCCATCCATCTTTTGTCCCTCCAAGGAAATTTTGATGGACCACGCCGAATATTCCTTGTGAGGTTAGCTACCCATGTTCCCCTATGTTCGGGGTGGTGTATTCAGTTCGCCCTCGTGGGTTTGCTAGTTGTTTGTCGTCCGGGGTTGGATGGTGTGGTAATTGGTGTCAGATCCCGGTAACGACGAGGAGATGGTAGTTTGCCTTTGGCCGGTGCGTTCAGCGAATCAACAACACGCCTTGGTAGTGTTTCTTATGGGCTCCTTAAAATTTGATGAAGATTCTTCGTTGGTCTAGAATTCGCCATGAGCTTCATTCGGTGTCTTCATTGCGGGAGGTGGAGAAGGCCAGGCTTGCGGCAACATGGGTCGGCGACGGCTAAGTTTGCAGGGTGCTCCTTCAGAAACTTAGTTGCAATTTTTATTGTCTTGAGGGGTACACTTTATGGGGGCTGGATGTATTAGTTCTTTTCCTATATTAATAAAACCCAACCCTCTTCTAAAAAAAAGAGCCTTCACATTCTGTGAGCCCAATCCAGGTCTCCACTCTCCAGGACCTAACCACATGCGAAAGACAAGGAAGATTTAGCCGAGGAGCACCAGAAGCCAAATGCAAAGGCATTGCAACTAGTTGAGCACTAGGTTTTTTTTTTTTTTAATAATCAAAGCACTAGATTTTCTTGGTGGGTAGCGTTGCAGGCCGGAGCATATATGATCAAAAACACCGAGACCGGCCACAGTGAAAAGTTGGCAGGTTGGCCACATGGCAGCGACCAGTCAGATGGGGTTCATTGGAGTGCTGGTGTGTAACAGCAGTGAGCTAGTACACTACCAGTCAACCACGCCAGATACATAGCATCCATATATGTACAGTGTGCAGCCGAGAACCTGAAGTGCACGAACAGTCTCAACTCGGCTTTTAAATTACTCCTATCTGCTAGTGTTAACAGGCACTGCACATTTCTGATGTATGCAACCTTTCAAGTAAATCTCAGGTCTCATGTGCTTGCATTTGGCGGCTCACTAAAAGAAGGTAAAATATTTCATTTAGAAAAAGAATAACTAAGCCTACTCGGCAAGAACAGCCGAATAACACAAGATTTTCCAGCCAGAGAGTATTTATTTCCCTTAACATTGAGGAAGAACAGAACGGTATGTACGCTGGTCAGCGGATGAGGTGTCAGTCATCCAATCGCATAAGAACACCCAAATGGGGGCAAAATTTTATGCCACGGAGCATGGACACAACAATACAAAAGAATGGGCACGGGGGCAGCTATCTCAGTGTTGAAAACTGCTTAGCCCCGTCAAAGGAAAATCTCATGCCATCAAGGGATTAGAAGTTGTATCTACGCCTGCTGTCAGCACCACTGCTTGGCCATCTCCTCGTCGAGGATTTGGGTAGCCTGCCGCCTGGAGAAGTCGTCCAGACTGTTGTTGCTCACCAGTAGACTCCGAAGGGCTAGCAGCTCATTGCGGTTGGCTCGCTGGAACAACTCCCTCAGCGTATGCAGTGGACCCTGAGCCTGAGATGGCGCCGTCGGTCGACTATCACGATCTTCAGTGACAACATGGGATCTGGATCTCCAGTACTCTGTGCAGATGTGATCCCTGTCCCGAGCTTCGATTGACTGAGGAATTAAAGGAATGAATTAGTAGCACAAATGTCAGTCACCAGGGCTTGAGAAATTTAAAAGGATAGAGCAAGCTGCACAACTAAACGCTTAACAAGGCTAGCATGTGCCAGCAGCAACAGCTAGTGTGAAGCATCATACAATTATGCAACCCTGAAACAGGTTTCACTTCTCACGACAATGGTATGTTTCAGTGTTTCCTTTTTTTCTCCCTAATTTCTTGAGATGTAGTGTGTTTCAAAGTGTGGTTAAGTTTAATGGTTTCCTCACCTGAACTATTGACGGTGACAGCAACCCAAACATTTCAACACCATCAACTGATCCTGGTGGTTGTAATGCAGGAAGGTTAACTCTTCCCATACTGAGTTGCCTCCGTATCTCCATATTCAGCCTCTCACGGACCATGCTCCAACACTTGGTAGGTGAGACGTTGATAAAAAGTTCACCTGGACAGTTTTCCAGAGTCACCTGTAATGCATCAAGCAACATATATCAAGATACAGAAGAACAGATGTAAATGTATATGGTACAAAAGGCTGAAATTTACCATAAACAGAACAGATGTAAATGTATGGTACAAAAGGCTGAAATTTACCATAAACAGAGGTCCCTGCGGTCCAGCATCTAATATTTCAGATATGTAGTATGCCATTTGTGTTGGATCCATAATGCTGAAGTATTTTACTCTACTCCTGAACCCTGTGTTTACAAAGGTAAACATGCTAAGGAAAACAGAAAAAATATATAATCAAACTGCTGATGAAAATCAAATATACCAGTGAAGATGCTCAGATAAGTAGTAAACCAGCAATTAACAGCAGCTAAACATTCATCTACCATGAATACTACATATAACATAAAAATTATTGGATGGTGCAAAGCTGTAAAAGGTAGCTCCTTATAACAAAACCTCTTCTAATTAAAATAAAGATGGAAGATGCATAGAGGCATGCCAATTGTCAGTGAAAGACAAACCTTTTGGGAAGATTGCTTGGCTTGAGGACCACAGCCTCCCAGATAGCACAATACCAATTTCCAAAGGTTCGACTAAGCTCTTGAATCGATGCACGACATTGGCTATCCGAGGGCCCTTGTATGCACCACCATTCCTATTATGATTTTCTAGAGCAGGTTGCACCAGTGCACTTGAATGACCCCTAGCTTCTGAACCAGATAGAGATTCAGATTTTCTTTGAAGGCATCCATCACTTGATTGTTTGTTACCAAAATTTGGATGCCCAAGATGGGCACCACATGAACTTAAAGCCCCATATGTATTTTTCACAAGTGAAGGATCTATGAGAGGCTTTGAAGCAAAGACACCAGCTGATGCTTCCTGAGATACACTTTGTGCTCTTAAAACAGTTCTCACAAAGGGCTGACTTGATGAAGCACAAGTCCTAGTCTCTGGTGTTATGTGCATTTGGTTCTTGTAAGAGTGACACTGAGTTACATTAGTGTTAGATGCCATTAACCTATGTGAATTATTTGAGCTCTCCATACTAGGATTCATGTTGCTTCCTTGGTCAACCATTATTGGGTTATGATGCACACCAAGTGAAGATATACAGTCTCCAGCCTGAGGAGATTCTCTACTCCCTTCAAATACTGCCAAGCCATATGCGTTTTTTCATAGGTTCACCTGAAGTACTTAAGGACCTTGTCTCAAAATTGGAAGAAAATGACTGACCAGAAGGAACTGGAAACTTTAGTGAGCCCTTGTGCCCTTCAGGACTGACACTGTTGTTTAGCATACACGATACCTCATTCTTCATGTGTGTCTCCTTTTGTAGTGAAACATTTCCAGATTTTATTTGCTCGGCAGGACTAGAAGTAACCGTTTCCAAACTAGATGTGTCCAGCATCTTATTTCCATTGTTGTTCTGTTCATTGGAAACCAACGAAGGTGCCAATGATACTGTTGACGCCTGTGACATGTAGGACCTTCTGGGGCCATCAGTTACTCTGCGAAGAGTCTTGAATCTTGGTCTTTTTCTCGTTTGACACATGAGCTCAAACTTAATCCAAGATGAGAGACACCCCATCTGTGAACTGCACTTAACTTACCACCTAAAGCATCAGCTAACAGATTTAGCTCATTGACATCATAACGGAATAGGAAAAATCTTTTGTCCCAGTCACATGAACAAAGCTGCTTTGCATGCTCAAGGCAAGTATATTTCTCTGGGCAACATGGACAACCAGAAGCAGAAAGATGCAGATCATAATAGCACAATGCACACTCCCTTTCAGTGGAGTCAAATTCAGCGCCCATTTTTCTAGATTGAGAAGGAGAGCATATATTTTGTCTTTGCACCAACTCCATATCGATTCTTGCCTGAGCGGGAAATTACATAAGATTTCACTGATTTTTGAATAAAAACATTACTTATAAATAGTGCAATAGGCATTTACCTTAAGCGATTTGCATATGGTGCTGTCAAGTCCACACATGCTTTTCCACCTCAAGTTATCAGCAGTATTTCGCTTGAGGAACAGGATATCCCACTGAGCTCTTATTGCTTCTCTTGCAGCCCCAAGTAATAGCTTATCATGGGAAACAGTAATTTTACGAGCTTGCTTACGATAAATTTCAACCGCATCCTGTCCAATTGGTAACCAATCAATTGGTGCCACATTAACAGCTTCTGCACAATTGAAGCCACAATTGAAACCAGCATGGTATGCCCGTGGGAATGTTAGGACAAACTCTCCCTCATGCTGAACGCATCGGTAGACTGGTACCCCTTCAGATTTAAGCAATGATGGTGAAAATTGAGTAACCTGCGAAGGAGTTACCATCTTATAAATGCACGCCCATATCATACAAAAGGAAGACAACTCGTACAAACATCACATGCCACAGCAGAGCCAAATCCCATATAGCCACCCGCCCACCATCACAGCATTATGCTAAATATTGATCATACACAAAAACATAATATTTCTCCTCGCAAAAAAAAAACATAATATTTCTGAATATTCAAATGACCATATATTTACCTTGTACATGTATAGTCAAGGTGTTACTGTTTATTGCAAATGCAAGTGTTTAGTTTTAAAACAGGAACACTTCATGAATATGCGATACTTCAAGAGGTAACTTGGTTTCTGATAACTTACTCACAAAAAGAAAAAAAAATTCTAATACAGAAAAGAAGACAGGTGTGAGAGAACAGGACTTTTTTAACATTACTCAAAACCAAATCTGTTTACTATTAGAGATTCTCACAACCGCTATTTCAACCCAGTAGACAAAAAAAACAGTTTACTATTTATAGTGATGTTACAGCATAATATAAATGGATCACGTGAGGGAGGGAGAGAGACATAGGAAGACACGTTGTGGTAAGACACAATAAAAAAACAATTAGCACTTATTATGCCTTCTGTTAACTATTAACTAATGATGCATGAATACTGAAGCCCTAGTTTACAATAATAACTAGTCAAAAGAGAAACACTTACCAGGTTGTGAAGCAAATCAGGTTGTTCCTCAAACAAGTCAGGTAGATGCTTCCTCATTGCAGCCTCCAAATTCACGGCTTCCTTTCCTGGAACTCCATACCACATCTTTGGAGCACCCCAATGCATGTAGTTCAGTGAGTACAAATGATGGTCTTCAACATGCTGTCAGCAGAGACATGGAACTGTAAAGTCTCAGAACATGAATATTAAATTTGGATAATGACAACAATCTTAACTGTAAGAGAAGTAGACATGCCAATGAGCATCTTACCCAGCAGAATGATGAAAAGCACATTCCAACATACACCCAAGGTACCAAAACACCAGAGATGTCACCACCCTCAAAAGATAGAACTGAACCTTGCAGTCTAGGCAAGTTGTTTAGATTCCAACCAGACTCTGCGTACTTATGCTCAACATCAGATTTTACTTCAGGAGAAAGCTTTGGGAAGCCACTACCAAAACTTCCAGTTTCCAAATCAGCACCATATACTACCTGTAAGAGAACAGATTTTCTGACAAGTTAGATGAAAGCAGGACTACATGTCAAAAAACAGATCATAGAACTTCAAATATGCCATAAGTAGGACAAGAAATATCTCAAGTTCACGTGCAAGGACTATGTTCAGGCAATCAGGAACCATATACAAAACAAAAAAGCTGCACTGGAAAGCTAAACCAGAAACTCTCTAAAGAGTCCAGTCTAAAACGACATAAGTTGCACTTTCTAAAGTTTGAACAGAGCTATGAATTGCAAACGACATATTTATTCTATGATAGTAGAAGCCTGGTACCTCTATCTCTTCAGTAGGCCTTTCGACTATGCGCCAATACTCGCCTTCAATGTCTTCGACTGATGGCGGTGAGTCCCCAAACACTTCTTTCTTAAAATATTGTTCACTGAAGTCATCCATGATACTTCTTAAATGTCTGGAGTGTGAACTCAGGTCCAGGTTCAAATCCAAACCTCTCTTGGTTTTGCTGTATCCCAGTTTGATTGTGATTAATGCTACTGTTATCTTCCAGCTCTAAAAGTTTTCTCCGCTTCTTCATCATCCCACCTCTTCTGCTCTTCTTGGATGATTTACGGTTTTGGAGCTTGTCGACCTTCTGTACCCGAGTAGAAAACTTTGAGCATTCCCATATGTTCTTCTCTTTAAGAAGGCATGGAGGTTTCCAAGAAGGTGGTGGGACAATACGACAAATTCCATATGGTTCTGCCCTAGGCCGTATACTCTCAATGTATTTTAACGTGTCCTTGAATTCCTGATTGACAAGAGGGTACCATGAGGTTAGTATCTGTAAAAATAAACTAAGTACTTTCATACTCTGCATAGTGCGATAATGATAAACATAAGATACCTCTTCAGACGGATGGAAAACAGGAGCTTCCTCAAGAACAGGCCTCCTTGCACCAGATGGATTCCATCTTGCAACAACCTGCATGATGTGATGTCCATAAGCTGGCAAAAAAATATCTTCTGGAAGTAACTCAGCAATTTAGCATAGTTACACAAACCTTTTGACAATCAGCACATTTTTCACATCCCCGAAGTACTCCTTTTCGGTAATTGTCGCTCTGCGTCTCACTGATCCTACTCCCTGTCAAGAAAATAGAACAATGTCACGGCAATGCATTAAAATCATTAGAAATTCAGGTAATTGCACAAGAAATCAGGATCAATACACAAGTGAAACCTTTTCTGCTGATTCAACATCAGATTCTCCGTCCGAGATAAGGTCGAACTGGCTATAGTCTATTGGAGGCCTGTTACGAAGTGACCTCCTGCAGCTATGGGTCCCAGAAGTACTAGCAGGAGTGCCACTCGCCATGCGCCGAACCATGTTCCAAAATTTCGACGTCTTTCTCCATGCAGTGCACTGCTTGAGCAGCACTAGAATGAGCATCACCTGGTTTGACATTGTTTTGGATGCCCTGTAACGCGAGGGCAACAAAAGGTCCGAATCCAGGTGGAATTGAGGGTTCAGGATCCCCGCTGATTGTGGCCATGATGCACTCTGTTCCCATCATTACTGCATCAAAGGAAGACACTTTGATCAGCAAACCAAGAAATACAGTGAAACAAAGAGGTTTACAGAGAAAAAGAGATAAATTTAAACAAATGCCTACTGTTAACCTACCAAGGAAACCAGAAAACATCAATATAGTTGGCTAGGTATATAAGCTAATTACAGTAGGGAACATTATCGCACTCAAATTGTTCAAAACCAAAGCACTGAAATGATGCAACGTTTTTGCATGTTCTGTTAAATGCAGACCATATCAACTGTATTTGCAACGCAATCGTACTCACACTGAGTCACTCATCTTCAACACAAAAGCCACTACAGTGCAGCAGGCTCCAAACAGTAGAATGGAATGTAGAGAAATCATAAGAAAGTGCAACGACGTCTATTGATCCTTGCTCCGCAAGACCACAATTGGCAACGGGGGCACAAACCCCAGCGCAAGCACAGTCAACGCGGCACCCTGCGTGGATACAATGCCCCCTCTGATTCAGGAAATCGCTGGACTGGCAAGCAAGGGTGTGGCGACCCCTGAAAACACACGGGAAGGGGAGAGGGAACAGCCAGCCACCAACAATAATCGCACGGGAGGAGGCCACGCTGACCACGACCTCCACGGGCCCCGCACCCTGTCGTGGGGCTCCCCAACTCCATGCCCTCCACGCCTCCAAGGGAAGGGAGAGGGGGGGCACCGAGCAGCAGCGGGCGCGGGAACGGAGAGGAACCGCGGCAGAGGGACGAAGGGGAAACAAGAGGGGGATGGAAAACGTGGATGGATGGGCCAGATGGCCTGGAACAGCCAACCCACAAAGGACCCCGTATCTCTTCACATTAGCCGGCCCAGTCAGCCCACGAGTCAAAAGGCCCAATGCGAGAGCGACGTGGCGCCAGCTGATTGGATCGCTGGGTCTCCCTCGCACGCATCGCTGTCCCGGCACACGGGCACGGATTGCGAGCACGCACACGCATCTTCTCGTCCGCCCAAATCGATTGATCCCCATCCTCATCGACGAACGAACGATTTGCTTTTCCTCTTCGGATTTGCGAATGAATTTTGGAAGCGAGTTTCTGAATCTCTGGCCTCTGGACGCAAATCTCAAGAGTTGAGACCACGCAGAGGAAATGCAGGAGTTGAGACCTCTTGTTTCTCTTGTTTTTTATTGAATGAAATCAATCAAACATCAACAGGGGTTGGGGCAGGAAAATCGATGAGATCAAACAGCACGCAGGCAGATCTGACTCGAATGCCAGCAAACAAAGCCCAAATCGAAAGGAATGAGAAGCAAACGCAAGAGAAGTCTGATCCAAATGCCCAATCGGATTTGGATTGTTCATGATTTTCTGAGCGAAAAAAAAAATAGTAATGCAGGAAGACGCTATGCTGTCAAACAGAAACAGGGCAGCCAACATGGCACGAAGAATCCGCACCCCACGCTACGAAATTCACGAAACCAATAAAAAAATCCAATGAATGAAACCAAATCACAAAGCAGAGAAATACGAAACGGATCTGATTGAATTTGTGGCAGGCAGGGTACTTTGCTTTCCCCAAATTTTCAATTCCAGCGCTAACCCTAATTCCATTCTATGAACAGGTGCACGCAATCGAGGCGCCAGATCTGTACGGTCGTCCAACAACGAATTTTCGAACACCGATCTACGAATCTGCATCACATGCGTCGCTCTAACTTTCAGATCGGCTGCAAACAAGCTCTCGTCTTGTTCATGTCCTATCCTCCTAAGAGAGAACATATATACATATGTATAACAAACAGCATGCGTATACACACGGAAAAGCAAAAGTAAACAGCAGCAAGAATCAAGAAGGACAAATCCCCCACCCAATCCAAAAGACTGGGGGAGGAGGAGCAAGGAAGAGAGGAGATTTACCGGCAAATTTTGCACGGATCGGACAGATCCGTCGTCAGGTGAGCTGAGGGGCAGCAGTTCAATCGTTCATGTCAGATCAGAATCGTCCTCATCGTCCCATCCCAACCATGCTTTTATTTTTTTTGTGCCAGGCTTGTTCAGATCCAAGAACTTGCGGCAACGGAAAAAATTGTGAGATTTACCAGTTGTGTTTATTTTCAGAAATCGATTTGCTCCTCCCTGCCGCTGTTGCTGCCTGCTGCTGCTGCCCTGAGACCCTGACCCTAAAAAGATTAGATTCCTCCACTTCCTTGTAAGCCAGGTCAGGGTAACGAGGAGCAACACATACACAAGCAGGAGGCAGGCAGGGGTTGTTATTATTCTTGTGATGATGAACAGATAAGATAGATAAGATAAGCAGGAGATGCAGATCCAATCCACCGGAGAAGAAGAGAGGGAGATACTGTAGTACCAACCAAATACAGGGGGCTCAGGATAAATGGCTGTTGCTGCTGCTGGGTTTCTTTCTTGAGCTTTGCAGAAAAGAGGGACAGAGGAGGAACAGCAAATACAATCCTGTGGGTGGGTCAGTGGGTGCCTGGGTGGTGGTAACTGGTATTCTACATTACTTGGGGTGACCAAGAAAAAATCCAACCAGCTACAGACTGAAGGAGAAGGTGTGCAAGTGTGAAAAGGAAGAGAGCAAAGGGTGTTGCTGAATTTGTGCAAGAACAGTGGGCGAGCAAGCAATGCCGTGTGCTGGTTGCTTTTGCCTTAAACCATGGCAGCGGTCAGCACCTTTGTCCTTTGCTTGCAGTATTATACTTTATTAGGGCTAGTAATGGTAGTGCCGAGTACGTACACTAATAATTAATTGATTGATTAATGCTTTGTTGGGGAATTAGCTAGGGGGAGGTTGGGAGTTGGGACCAGCAGAGCACAGGGTGGTGGATGGATGGATGGCGTGGATTATGGAAGGCAGAGGGAAGAAGTAAAGGGAGGCGCGGCCCACCTCAGCTTTCTTGACCATTTTGTCAACGGAAATAAAAAACAGCAGACGTGGGTGACTCAAAAACGAGGACTTGCAGGTGCAGCATGTGAGCTTCTTCAATGTTGTGTGCGAATTTCCGAATTGCCCCTGTTTGCAGAGGAAAAAATAGTTGTCTCAATATATAAGTTTTTCGCTGCAACTTAAGGCCTATTTGATCCATTAGCTACAATCTAAACAGATCTAGCTAGCTATATTTTAGTTAATTGTTAGCCGAATAACAACTATTTTACTAGTTGAATCAAATCAAAGTGCTAATAACAACTAATAATAATTATGATCCATAAGCTATCCGAGTAATTTCTATGAGACAGAACTTTATATGTCCTCCTAGAATACGTGTTTTTTTTAGAATTTTCAAGGTATTTGCACTCTCGTCAAAGGGGAAAATACTAATGTTGGGTAGGTTTCTCTGAACTCATTTGCACTTTTGGAAATATCATTTGGGTTTTCCAATCCATTTTAAGAAAAAAGGCGTAGCAAGAAACCGCCGCTATGGCGCACACACACCGACGTGAATTTACGCGGCTCCGACGACTCGTCGCCGCACCGTCAGATGACGCGGTCAGGCCCGGTCTCCCTGATCGGACGGGCGTGGAGGAATCCGGTGGGCGGTGGCGCGAGCACGCGGTGGGTCGTCCCCGCGGCGTTGTCGTCTTCTCGTCTCGCGCCGCGTCCGGCCGGCCTCGTGTGCTACCGACCTCCCGTTGCTTGCACGATAAGATTAGCCGGCGGCGCAGGCGCAGGGAGAGTAGATAGAGAGATTACGATGCCATAGCCAGAATGGAGGGCGGGATGGCGTGTGGGCCTGGCACGTGCTTTCCTAGTGGGCTAGCTTGATGTAGGCCCACGCGTGTTTGACAGATACGCACTGGGCTTGGGCTAGTGGCCTGGTGGGACAACGCCGAGTGGTGCGCAGGTGGAACAGGACACGCTTGGGCTCAGAAGAACCGGGCCGTCTGAAACCGTTTTGGTTACATCATAACGTATCGAGAGAAAAAGTCAAGCACTGTTTCACACTACATTTATTCAAATTCAAACTCTAAAACTAGAACTCTTAAGACTCCAAAAAAATACTAAACCTCTTAATGGAATTCCAAGAACCTCTTTGTATCTTTCATAACAAATAAGAAAAGTGATTCCATAAAAAGACACTCTCCAACAACTTTTAAATTAAATCTTTAAATATTGCCATCCTCTATTATGGATTTCTCGCTAGCAAAAAAAATAGAACAGCGATAATGACTCTTTAGAGTGCGAACAAAATATAGAAAAGAGTTGGAGGATAAAGATATAGAGAGCGACTTTTATTCAAATGACTCTCGAAATAATGATTTGCAGGTTAGTTTAAGAAGGACTATTGTAGATGCCCTTAAGTCCTAAACCCTCAAAAACTTTTGAATTATCTCTCTGTACTGATTTCAAGTGGTTAGGAGGTTTTTTAACTTAAAGATTCATTAAATATTTGACATATTTTTAAAACATAAAATTTTGGAGGCATTTCTATGGTTTAATAACCTTGTCAAGTACTCCGTATCTAAAACTCCTATATACTTTCTGGCATGTGATTGGTCCATGCCAGTGCCAGTGGTAACTGCCCCTGTCCACCCAATCCCCTTCGCTCCTACCGGTGCCTGTTCCCTTCCCCGTGGCCGGCCTCTTCCCCTCCCGCTTGACCCCTCGCCTCCATCCCATCAAGAGCACCTCCGCCTCCACCTCCACCCAAAATTAAAGGCCCGTCCGTAGCTCTCATATATCAATCGACTGCTGGGCGGTGGAAGATGGACGGCGCGCCGGCGCGGGCGTGGTTGCTGCTCCGTGCCCTGGCGTGGTTCTTCTCCTTTCGGAGGAGCGCCATTGACTGCGGACGAGCAGAAGCTGCAGTGGGGGCGGCCATGGTGGATTCCTGTCGCCGAGGCACGCCGTGCCCTCGACCGCGCGGATGGTGCTCCTCCGTGGCCACACGCTCCTCCCGGGGCGGCGGCGGCGATCCCCTTCGCCGCGCTCAACTCTGTGCATCGCCGGTGCCGTCCATGCTACGCCTCTACGCTAGCGAGGTAGGCCGCACCTTTGATGGTGTCTCGGTGTCTGCAAGGTTCCTTCCCCTTCCTTGCTGCCACACGGCTAACCAGTGTGCTGATTCTGACGACGCGTTCGGCGTTTCTAGGGATGCGCTCGGCCACGGCCAGCGACGCGGCAACCGGCTCAGCTCCAGGCGAGTTTCCGTCTCCACAAGGCGAGTACTTTGTACAGTTTTGCTAGGAAATTTCTCTTGCAGTCTAGCTTGCTTTGCTGTTTGATACTACCAGAATATAATGGTCTACTGATATTAGTACTGCTACTGAATCTGTAGCGAATGCTGAATCTTGAATCCATTGGCTCTGGCTTGCACCGTTTTACATTTCACCAAATCAGTAAGTTTTGAAATCTTCTAATTCTCTATGATCTGGAGCTCGCTGTGGAAATTTGTAGAAGAATGATTACTGGCATTTGGTCTCTGCTACTTTTGAATTTGCTACTTTTGAATTAGCTGTGAATAAGAATTTTTTAACATGAGGTATGAGAGGCAGAGAGCTACCACTGCCACCTGCCAGGCTATGGCTATGCATAGTAATTAACTTTGGAAAGTACAATTGCTGGCGTTGGCTAGCTGAAATTATGATACCATTGCCCTATTGCTGTTTTGATAGCGATGCTCATTTTAGAAATCAGAATATCTAATTAGAATCTTTAACTTTATCTCTTGATAATAATAATACTGATTGCACTATGTTTAGTCCTGCACCACGCTGTGCAATGCCTTTCTTGCTAACTGTTATGTTGGCTTGATAAAAGTAAAATGGAAAATGTGTTGTGAAGAAAATCTAGAAAGATTTGTGCCCGTACCAAATAAGCAATGGGAAATACTAACATATTGAATTGTTGATTTCCCCAGACTGCAGCTACCAACACCATAAATATACTTGGAAAAATTAAGCTTTCATATACCACTACCCTTCCTGGCTGCCGCTGCATGCAACTCTCGCATCTCCTGGTGCCGTCCCTGATCCGCCACTTCTCAAGCACGGTAAATATTTAGTATGGTGACGGAGCAGTGTTCCATTTCTGCCATCACTAATCATACTTGCTGATGCTGCATATTTTGCTAGGGGAATGTTTTGCCACCGTTGAGGAAACTGATTGATCCCCAGTTAATGTGGTATCTGAAAGTGCTAGGCCTGACAGTTTTCTTGCTTATGGTTTCAAATTGGATACAAATCTGGAGGTTATGTATATGGTAATGCACTGCTCTATTAACTTGGAAAAAAGATGATGAATGATGTTCAGTTTCTCGCCTACACTTTGCATTCAGCAGATGATAGCACATAGAACTAAGATACTTTAGTCATATAAAATCGACTTAATCCTATTGAAAACTTAATACTAGAAAAAATAGTTGCGAGGTTTTCTTCATGTAGCTGTAATTGTAACCTCATTGGCTCTTAGCTGCCTTTTGATTTTTCTGTTACTCAGAATCTGTTATCGGTTCGAATTTATACGTTTTGGTCATATGATTCACCAAATCTCAAAATTACTGTGATGCATGATTGTGCATGACTGCATTTTAATTTAATGCATGAATTATCTGTTGTATTTTTAAGGATTGTGGAACGTCATTAATTGTTGTCTCTTCACCGGCTTCAACATCATGCCGCACTCCTCATGCGCCCTCAACTCCTCATGGTGTTCTGCCAGCCTGAGGCCTCCACACGCCCGCCACCGCATAAGAAAACACCACTTCTCTTTGTCGTCAACAAGGTAAGTGCACATTCGAAGGCCCCCCAACTATTGTCTCCTTTGCTGCTTGCTGTTCTGTGGTCCTCAAGTGCTCAATGAAATGCCCACAAGAAGCATGCTTCCTAATACTGCGTGCTATATTTGTAGGCCATCAAACACAATTTTTTAGAACACTGTCCCTGGCATTGGTAGTCCTGATGATGATGAGTCCTTTCCTCTTGCGCAGGTATCTCCAATTTGTATGGCATGTATATATCACATGTTCAAGAATGGTTGCAGGAGCTTATCTCTGTGTGATTTATGCAAGTCATTCTACTTTTGCCCAAATGGCCAAACTAGATTCTTTGGAACAGTGAACTGGGAATGACTTCTGAACTTTGATGTATAGTTTGCTGGATAATACATGGAAAGTATAAATTTGTAAGTACCCTGCAAAGTGTCATCCTCCAGGTAAATATTGACTTTGTTATCCATTTATTGTAGTAAGTTTCAGTGGTTCTATTGATTTTTTGAAATATAAATGCATGTGTAGCGTATTGAACCTATAAGCATTAAGTTCACAGGTTTACAGTCAAAATAAGGCTGAGTGGAATTCACATTGCTGTTTTTGCACTGCTACTCTGTTTTTCAGTTCAGAGTTGGTCTTTTTTTTTTTCATGAAAGGGTCGTGGCCTGTATTTCATTCCAGGGCTGGTTGACAGTAGAGCAGATGGAAATGGACTTGGGGTTTTTGATTATTCATGATGCAACAAAAACTTCAGGCCATCTGCAGCATGAGCAGCTACCTTGCCGTTCTAGCAAATCCTTGGTTGATCTATTTGCATCCTACCAAAAGAAGTCAACCTCCTTTTAATTTTTACTATCAGGTTCTAAACCCTGCATTAGGCTATGTACACAGGATCAATTGATTAGAGTACAAACTAGAGCCGGTTTCCACACCTCTTTATTATTCAACCACGTAGGTAGAATTGCCAGATGGTAATTATAACTTTTGTGAACCTATTGGCCATGTACATTATATCATCCTTATTTGTAATCTCTTTATACACTACATTCAATTCTTTGCTATCTATTTGGTCTTCAATTCTTTTTGCTATCTATTTGGTCTTCAACTTGGTACAGATATAGCAAGTCAAATAACTTTACACTTTGGTCTTAAAAATTAGCTGTGTAGACTCAATACTGCTTGTCATTTCAACTATCGTAATAAGCTCATATATCACTATCGTGCATACATGATATCATAAAAATTTCCTTAAAATTTCATTCATCATTCATTTTCTTAATTCCCTGTAGAAGAACGCGTGGTGAGGCTCCCCTAGTTTACTATTTTTTAAGTAAAAATGGATAGAATAGGACACCTTCGAAGAATCACTTTAAGAGAAGCAAGCACTTGTGAAACACCAATGTGCGCACCATTAATAACCTTGGCAAGTATTTACTAAATTTAGCTTGAGCTAAAATGGACCTCCTTTTTCCCCATTACAAGGCCTTAGTGCTACACATGTGAAACACCACGACAGCCCATAAGTTATGGGCCTGTATGGGGCTATGGGCTCTATGCACCAGCCTGCTTTCCCTCTGCTCCTTGTTTTTCTTTTCTCAAAAACATTGACGAAGATACGAAGCTCGTGCTCGACTCTAAAAAAAAAAAAAAAAAAAAAAAACCCTATGGGACGCTACTAGGCAAAAATTAGTTGAGCTAGCTGGTAGGGTCGTTTCAAAAATCTCTGATTAAACTTACCTTTCTTGTCAAATAATAATATTTATTGACAATGATAAATAAGACTGTCAATTCTTAAGAAGACTTTTTTTTAGATAATAATTCTTAAGAAGACTTGAAAACAAAATATACAGTAGCTGGTTCGTCATCATCCTTAGATCCTTGCTAACAAGCTTGAGACCTACGGTAAAGAGACAGAGGGGAAGGAGTAGTATAGAGAGGTAAAAAGGACAATGCAAAGGGCATTCTACATGACTTTTGATGACTTTAATGGGGTGGAAGAAATTTACGGCAGCAAATTATTATTGACAGCGACTTTTGATGACGTAAAACTGTACTAACCGTGGCGGCGCCAGTCAAAGTGGCAGCTTTTACTAGGCCGGCCCCGGCTGGCCGGTGTGAAAACAACAGTGATGAGATGGGTGGCCACGCGCCTTTGGCCGTCGCGGTGCATGCGCCGGTCCAAAAGGCAGGTCGTCGTAGCGCGCGCATGCAGGAGGGCGGTGCGCACTTTACAAGCACTGTGCTGTGGCTGTGCGTGCATGCTTGCGCGCCGCGAGTACGTGGCCGGGGCCAGCCACGGCCAGGGCCAGTCAAAGACGCCGGAGCTCCCCGCGCCACGCCACCGTGCATGCGCGCGCGGCGGCGGCCGGCTGAGATGAAGTGACCGCCGACCGGTCCATTCGATCCAAAACCGCCCGGATCTTCCGAGATGTGATGTGAAGCATCAGCTAGCACACGGTTTTCCGCGGAACGCGTTGCATGCTAGCTAATAGCCCCGTTAACTTTGGTTCCGGCGCTGGCTTTGCTACTCTTGATCTATCGAGCAGTCAAGCTAATTAAGCTCTATCTCGTCGAGTCATCCTAGTCGTCTCATGTCTCGATCCTTCCTTCACGAGACCGTACTACGTGATCGTTCTCGATCGTGTCGTGCTCTGCCTGGTGGTAAATCAAAATCGTCTCTACTGGCCGGCCGGGTTATAGGGTAGTGATAGATCGAGATCACGTTCAAAGATTCTTACGTGCAAGGTAGGCGAACTAATAACATCGATCGATGTGCATGCATTTTGCATTGTTCTCGCTCGATATATCTATGCACGGTGTCCACGCAATCAAGGCACGTGTACGTACGTGCGT
Organism: Hyparrhenia diplandra; assembly: GCA_015847255.1. Taxonomy (NCBI): domain Eukaryota; kingdom Viridiplantae; phylum Streptophyta; class Magnoliopsida; order Poales; family Poaceae; genus Hyparrhenia; species Hyparrhenia diplandra. The sequence goes on from JADLZK010001041.1 coordinate 80,570, forward strand.
GTCGCTCATAATCTCGATCTCCGGCCGTGCATTTGTCTTTGCGTGGCGGTCAGTGCGTACTAGCACTACACGTATAGGGACATGCACACGCATATGATCTTGCACGTACATACACGTACGTTGGCATATGAAATGTATATACATACATATATCTTCTGTCATTAGAAAACTCTATGTACTTAATTTGCATCATCAGTGCGATCGATCGAGCTAGCAACAGTACGTACACACCTCAGCGTTTTTGCTACGGTACTAGTATACGAAATACCGCCCATTTCAGGTACTGTGCACCCGTCCATCTTTGGTAAGCAACATCAGCCTATGGATAATGCATGCCTAAACAACGTCACAAACTTGCCGCCATTGCAAAGTCTGATGAAAATCATATAAGAGAAACAGCAGATAAAAAAACAAGCAACACATTAAAACTTTGTGAACGTAAATTGAACCCATTTCATTACAAAAGTACTTAGTAGAGTTTCGAGAGATGATGGATAGACACGACGACACGAAGTAAAACCTTCACGGCAGCTCATATATAGAAAACATAATCCTCTGTAGCCCACTAGCATATATATACACACGCAGATTATTATTGAAATTAATGTGCCCTAATCCAAACGGGGCAAGAGTGTACGTCAGCAGTGCCAGGCGAATGAATAAGCAAACGGTAGGAAATAGCTAGGGTGCATGCACGATGACGTCATCGGACATTCTGTCGGCGTTTTTGTAGTATGTAAATATAAGATGACATGCACACGGGCGTTTGGAATAATGTTGGTAGGTTCGATCGTCACAAGATTATTGCAATGCAGTATATATAACAGAGAAACAAGTTCACAGACTTTGGTTGTTGCCATCATTGTAACAACCCTGAGCAAAAAGCCATAGAAAACATAATCCGCTATAGCCACTAGCTAGTAAACGTACGTGTACTCATATATACTACAACAAATATGCCTAAATTCATATTCAAATGTGCCCTAGATCGAACCAAACGGGGCAAAGAGTGGCAGCAGTGCCAGGCAAACAATGATGTCATCTGACATGCATTCTGTCGGCGTTTTTGTATGTAAGATGACATGCAATGCACGGGCATTTTGGTCTGTGGAATGTTGGTAGGTTCGTCACAAGATTAATTGGTAACGAAGTATCCAATCATATCCAGGTTAGTTGCGTCGGGACAACCCCTCTCAGTTACCTGCTGATTACCTCCACAAGCTAGCTATTAAAAAAGACACACTTGCTCAGTATAGTACTCTAGTATACTACTCCCTCCGTTCCAAATTGTAGTTCACTTTGACTTTTCTAGATACATTGATTTTGTTATGCACCTAGTAATACACTATGTCTAGATACATAGCAAAAGAAATGGATCTAGAAAAGCCAAAGTGAACTACAATTTGAACGGAGGGAGTACTTAGTTAAGTACCCCACGTTATGTACTCCTATATTATAAGCTGGATTACCATTCATTGGCTGATTAGGAATGAGCTAGGAATTTGAAAGCTAGAAAAAACATCATGTTGTCACCATATATAATTCAAGTTAATTATTGGACCATTCCTGACACTATATACTTTACCATATCTCATGGATTAAGTTAGGTGGTAATAACTATCAAGGCAATTGAATAATATCAGGCATGTACGTAAGTACATTCTCATGGAAGAGGTTTTGACTTGTGTTGGTTTATGAACAACATATATGTCATGTGCAAATAACTATAATTTAAAGGGTTTAAATTAATGGAAATTTCTCTCTCTATATATATTATATTATATTATATCATTTACCAGAGAGCGCCATATATATATGATCTGGAGTCTATAATTAGCAGGGCTTTTATTTAGATAAAATGTTTCTCCTGCTTTTTATTACCAAGAAGATTAACATGGATTTTCTCTCCCTTTTTTTGCCCTATTTTAATTTCAGGCGTGCTCACTCGCCCCTGCCTCCCGTCCTCCTCGAGCCGTAGATTTGCCCAAGCCGGGTTCACTCTTTGCCAACCTCCGTCCATCCCACCCTACCACATTCCATTTTGCAACTCGTAATGGTCCTCTACTGTTGTACTCCATCCGTCCCCCTTTATGTGTGTCGCCCGGGAAGCGTGTTTGTGAGGGAAAACACGGTTTTCTAGAGACAAATATTTAGGGACAGAGAGAGTATAGTCGTTCTCTCCACCACCAGCCTCCTTCACCATTAATTTATATTCCATCAATCTAAACCCTAACCAGTCACTACCATTGATGTTGATATTATAACTCCATCTACTGAAATCTTCCTTTGACAGTGGCACTTTGTCGATTGCTACCTTGAAATCTTGGCTTAGAGGACTTTCCTTGGTTAAGGCAAAAACAAGTGTCCATTAAAACATCACGTTTAATTAATTGGGTAGGTCACTTCTAACGCGTTTTATTTTCTTTGTTGGACCTTTGATCACGCCTTCTTTGTGTATATCTTTATGTATATAATTTATAATTTAATGTGAAACATATATAATCAGGGGACTTCCCTGCCATCCTTCCTAAATAGATCCTAATTAAATTTGAGGTATCTAATATTTAGAAGGTGTGTGCAGTACAAATAAAAATGACTACATCTATATACTGGAATTAGTGAACTCCATGTCATGAAAGTAAATAAATTAGAAAAGGGATATCCAGCTAGTTTATTTTTATTTTACGAATAATCTGGCTAGTTTTGTTGTTGGCCATGTAATATGTGTTGTTTACTCGCTCAAAACAATAGTGTCCTCCCATCACAATCTCTCCAAAGACTTGAGAGATTACAACAAGACACAAGAAATTGTTGTGTAGTTGCATGTATAGGCTTCTGTCAAACAGAAGAATTATAGTCGTTCTCTCTGATGGGCTAAATATGAGTGATCAATCAGTATCCAAAATCAATCAGTGAAACAACAGTGGAGTACGTCAACGTCAGGGACCAGTCTATGATGGCGAACAAACGTAAAGGTGCACGATATGCATGCCTGAATATTATTCCATATAGAAATTGAGTGTACAATATATATATGAAGCAAATGATTTGGCGAGAACTAAACAATAACCTTCCTAAGTACATGTGTGCATATATATATAACAGTGGTCCTAATTATAGGACTTAAATGAGAAGCAGTGTGAGGCAAAAAAAGGTCCAACGCGTGATGAAAAAAGGCAAGCAAGGTACGTAGCAGCCATGCATGGTCCTGCCTAGCTCCTGCGGGTTATGACCATGCCGGCCGTGCCGGCCGCACACTTGTTGGCTCTATCTAGTCTATCTAGTACATAGTACATCAACGCAAATGATCACTCACGGCACTGCTACTGCTGGCTTATTACTAACTTCAAAAATTTATTCTTTTGGTACAAACAGTAACTTCAAAATTTTGTATAATAGCTAGATCAGTGCGAATCTTTATTTTTTCTCACTTCACTTTGTTCTCCTATAGTTGAGGTGCTTTTTCTGAACTGAACATAGTGTAGATTAAAATTTAATCCAGACTTTGAAAGCTAGCAAAATAACGCAGCAGTAGACGACGAATGGATCCCTCGGTAGGTCATTGTTAATTTCATCAGAAAAGCGTGGTCATGGATCTTGCAGTATCGTCGTAGGGCCGGGCCGGCCGATGACGAGGAGGAAACACGATCAAAAAGGCAGATGACAACAGGAGCAACGCAACAAAGAAAAGGACGAGGGAAAAGTGTGGTGTGTTCAAATTGCCATTGTAGTATGACCATGCAAGGGCTGGGCATATTCAAATTCAGCATAACTGACTCACCGGCCGTAACCGACGACTGGTAGTATGACCATGCATATGCAGCATCCATCAGGCGGAAGCAAGGCACATGCACATGCACATGCTGACATGCATGCTCCGATCTCTCTCTAGCTTTCCCCTCTGGGTTAACCAGCCAAACCTGCTAGCTGTCCTATCTTGGCCTGGCCAGTCTCATCTACTACCTGACAGTGACGGTATAATACTGTCACTCAATGGCCATGGCTGAAGCATCGATCGACGACTATATCTACCTAACAGTGATGACGGTATATGATACTACCAATTAATTAAATTAATGGCCACTGCTGCAGCACGTACGGATGGATGATCGACCAAGATGGAACGAGCAATCGATTAGGAGCAATGCAATGTACGCGTGCGTCGTCTCAACAATGAATTGGAGGCAATATTTTTATTTTTTCACGAACGGGTTTTACACTTGTGTTTCATTAAGACGAAAGTAGTTTTATTTGATGCAACCGACTGCAAAGCGCCAAGCGTATACTCCCCTCGGTTTCAAATTATAGTTCGTTTGACTTTTTTTGACTTTAAGTTTGACCACTTGTCTTATTCAAAAAATTTGCACAAAAATAGTCAAATTTAAATCATTCTTAAAGACCATTTGTTGATAAAGCAATCCATAACAAAAGAAGTGATATTTTACATAAAATTTTGAATAAGACAAGTGATCAAAGTTAGAGTTGAAAAAATCAAATGAACTATAATTTAGAACAGATTTAGTAGCAAGTAACCCAACAAATAAGCCCGATACAATAGAGAAAGAAAAGGCAGGAGGAAGATGACTCTCCGCCCCAAAAAGCCTGTTACAATGAAGAAGGCAATGTGTCTTAAAATGGAAGAGGCAAGAGAGGCCCTCCCACTCAATGCTGCTTAACCCAAATTAGATTCGATCGGGCGTTGACTGACCACTGTTCATTCAGAGAAATTAGATGGTTGCCGCATGTACTCCCTCTGTTCTAGAAAACTTGCAATTCTCGACACCGAGAAAACAAAGTATTTTCAAACTGCCGGCAATTATTTATTAAAATATATAAAAATTTTATACTAAGTAATTAGTATCATTGGAAAGATCTTTAAGTCTAGTTTTTAACAAATTTATTTGGAGATATAAATGTTGCACGTATTTTCTACAAACGTAGTCAAAGTTGAGTCGGTTTGACGGACACGCTTCCCATAGTTGCAAATGAAATGGAACGGAGGGAGTATCAAACAACAGCCTTTCTCCGTATGCATGCATGGAACTATACGCATGTGGACCGTGGAGCCCACCTGGTATTAATTGCAGCCATATATAATATAATTGTGCTAGCTGT
>JADLZK010001042.1:0-99142 GCA_015847255.1 Hyparrhenia diplandra
ATCTGCAACATATATAATTATTATACGTAATAGATTGAGTATTTGCAAATTGTACCTCTGATTTGGTGTAGCATGATGGCAACGCAGCACTTTGGTAGCCTTCCATGAGATGCTGCATGCCTGGATTCTCGTGTACGCACAGTAGTTCATTAACCGGTAGAAGTACAGCGATACCAGCTTCTCGTTGACTTCATCACTTGCGTGTCAACCCGTTTGCCACACACGTACGGCGCAATCAGCACCACGCAGATAACACGCAAACGTACAGCAGGATTGTGTGGCCATGGTATCAGTGACGAGTACATTCCTTTGTTCGATGGTGTGGCTGCTTAATTGTGAACCACTATTGAAGATCTTGATTAAGTTGACGTACTTTAATTTAAAAAGAGAATGAAGCATAACCAAAGATTCAAATGCCCACTCGATCCCACCAAATAAACAAATCGCCCGATGTGTCACAATATTAAATGCAAATAAAACTCAAATAAAACCCTAAGACTGGCCTTATACGTTGTAGCAAATAAAATCAATACAAGACGTGTGAGTTCCTCAATAAACTGAGTTCATCAGCCATATGTAGCTATCATGTGGATATGTGGGAATGAAAAGTCACGTGCATAGATAAAGATTATCAATTTATGCTAATCAAATTATGTCAAGTTCAAATTTGCAAAGTAAAAAGATTTTCATCATGCATGCATCGATTAGATCTAGAAAAAAAATATTTTTTTTGTATATCTAAAATTTCCTTATCTATCAATTTTTACGAAACTACAATTAAATAAATAAATATTTAATTTCAGCTATTACCTAAGAAAGAAAGTAATAGATGACCCTAGCCATCCGATTTAGTTAATGAATGGCTCACAATCAATTGAGAGTACCTAACCACATCAATCCTTACCTTTCACATATATATATCAAGGGGCTCACCTTGTACTGAGAACACAATTAAGTGTAGGATTTCTTTTGCGGCATCATTGAGTAAATGTGAGAGAAGATTTAATTTGTGAGTATAATTAAGGCAAATTGTTGCAGCGATTCAAGGCAGGATGCTTCTGGACAGTATTGTCATAATCATATATTAATAAAAGAAGTACATAAATTATAATGACACCATGAATATATTATTCCCTCGATCTTTGTTACAGGACGTGCTGGGATTACAAGTTCATTACATCATGCCGGCTGCCGGCGGCTGAAGCATAAAATGCAATGAGAAATAACTGAAATATTGGCAAACAAGGTCTAGTGTGAAAGTAACTTTATTATAGCAGAGGCACTCGATCCGGATAATCCATGCATTTCTCGATCAGATCAGGTGCATGGCACGAAGGTCCCGTTAACGCAGACGTCGTAGCAGTCGCTCACACACCCCCGGAAAGCCTGAACGTGGCATCCCCGCGCCGCTTCAGGTGGACAAGTGCCATTAGCGCCGCCATAGGTGCAGAACCCCTGAGCAAAGCTCACGCAGGGGTAATGACAGGCGGCCAAACAATCATCCACGGCGCCAGTCACAGGCGAGGTCCCCATGGACAGCAGGACCGGCAGCAGCAGGACGAGGGCACTTATGGTGGCCATCTTCATCATCGCAGCTGTGGCAGCACGAGAAGCCATTCGATGTGTGGCTACCTAGATGGAGCAAGAGGTAGAGCACCTATGAGCTCGAATGAAGTGGTCTGCTAACCGATAGATGATGGTAAGCTTTTGGCGCGGGCGAAGCTATTTGTAGGCTGCAAAAAAACTTTAACAATATTGGGTAGTACTAGTACACTAGCCAGCAACATGTGTTACATGACCCAGCTACTCATGCATCTGTGAAGCATTGAACATGATGCTTAGAGTCCTTCGCTTTTCCGAGGCCACGTTACCAGTTGAATTAACATGATCGAGCACCGTTACCAGCTTAGAGTCCTCTCGCTCCCACATGCTTAGAGTCCTCTCGCTCCCATAACCAGTTGAATCAACTCCTTGGGTAGTACAATAGTTGATCTGCTTCCAGGATCAAATCTTCTGCACCCACTAGTTTGCAGGACCAGTTTGTAATATTTAAGTCTGTCTCCTATGAATTCCACGTACACTTGCATCTATGGAACAACACACCGACAGAGACTTTGATTATAAGTTTGCCAGATTTTTACAGGACATATAGTTTGCAGGATATTTATTTTCTGGTTCTTATGGAGCTCGTATATATATATATATGGATAAAAGAACTTTGGAGCAACAATATGCTTTGTGAGATTGCTCGATACATAGCCATATGCCTCAGTTGCTGCTTTCCATTTATCAACACGTCGGCAATGCTCAAAGGTACACTTCCTTCGAAATACAAAAATTCAAATATCAGTCCATGGATTTACTGGCATTACTACATGTCCTACTATGCAATTAATAATCACAATGTATGGTACCAGCTTATTGGTTTTATTGGATTCTGGTTTGACACATAATTTATTGTGTACTCTGACATGGCAATCAAACTGAACCTACCAAGCTCCCCATCACATCCATCTCTCCGAGTCGCAGTGGTCAACGAGGAACATATATCAAATGTTGGCAGGTATAAGGATATTGAGTTTTCTATTGCTAAATGAAAGTTTCAGAGCGGATTTTTACAACATTAAATTGGGCGGCTATGATTTTGTCCTCGGTGTGGAATGGCTGAGCTCTCAGGGAACCATTGTTTAGAATTTTAATAAACCGATTATGAAGTTCGCGCCGGGGACAACAAATCACCGCACAGTTTATCTAAAGGAGAGGATCTTTCACCGGTATTCATGTCCTCTCACTACTACTGAATTGTCCATCACTCGCTGGGCTCCAACCTCCCTTCACTGCCGGAAAATGAACCGGCAGAACCAAAGTGGTAGTGATGTGAGGTTCGAAACACTACCGGGTCAACACAGCCGGGTGATTTGAGGATAGACGCGGTTTGCTATCAAACCGGGCAACATACTTTATCACCGAACACCGCCGGGTGATCCATGGACCGGCAATATTTTTGATCCAAGCAATGCCGGTTCTGAAGTCGACCCGGCGAGTTGATATTGAGAAACCTTTGTTGGGCTTCAAGCGAACCGGCGAGGCGAGGGGATAACACTATCGGGTTAGATTGAGCCGACGATTGTATCGAAGAGCTAACAATGTCGGTTTACTTTGGACCCGTTAGTGAACTTTACGTGAACACTGCCGGTTGATTTCAACCTGACGACGTTATTAGAGTGGACACTATCGGTTGGTTAATGCAGCCGACAGTGATGTTTCTGTCATCGATGACGGTTTGTAATTCAAACCGATAGTGTTTGGTGTAGTTACACTACCGGTTTGTTTCTCATTCACTGTCGGGCCCATGCCACCCGGCGTTTTTGTTTTAAAATTTTTTAAATTTTTGAATTTATTCGTGGAATTCAGCTAGTTTTAAACCCATAAAAGCATCATATATACATTAAAATCGACAAAACATTACATGGTTCAAAGGTTACATACAACTAACTCCGCCCTAATGTTCTAAGAAATTGAGGCATATGGCTATGTATCGAGCAATCACGGTTGGAGCAAAGGTCATTCTCTAGTCATTCTCTAGTCTCGGTTGGAATCGATACCCGTAACTAAATCTTTAATCACGGTTGGAGGGTCCAACTAGGATTATAATTTATAATTTAACCTGTAGTCTGGGTTTGAACCACAAACTGAGACTACAAGTCCTGAGCTATATACTTTCTATTTCTTCCTCCCCCAGCTCGAGCCATTTCAAGCTATATACATGAAAGCCCTTGTTTAGTTTTGATAATTGATGATGACTAGTTGCTAACCTTTGCATTGCATTAAGTGAATACAAGCTAGGTTGGCAACCAAAGCAAGTGGTAGAGGATGATGGAATGCCATGGTGGTGGTGTTGGCCAAAATGGTGAAACAAGCACTTAACACTTTGGGACTAGGAGATGGAGGAAAGCAAAGTCATGGAGATCAAGGCAAAGGTATAACTTGATAGGGCTTTGTTTTTACACTCAAGACAACAAGTGGGTGTGGGGGATTTAAGATAGATGGTCGTACCTATTGGACGACTCAGTCATTTAGTGCCACTAGGTGTCTAAAACATCTTGTGAAAACACTTTGAAAAATGCTAACTTGGCTCATGACATGTTTATAAAACAATTGAGAATTAGCAACGCTTGAAAAGAGGTGTTAGAAACTATCATGGAACGGATCAAGAATAAAAAACGCAGCTAACAAAGGGTTTTGGCTTAGTATGGTCACCGCCCTTGGGGTGGCGGTGCAAGTAGCCATGGCTAGAGTAGCATGTGGGTGAGGGGGCACACCACCTAACCAGTGTACACCTCCCCTCACTGGGCGGTGCACCGCTCGCCTAGGTAAGGTGCACTGCCACCCCATGCACCGCAACCCACCTTTTTTTTTTTTTCTATTTATTCAGCACTACCATGCAAACAAACAATTATATACTCCGTCTCTGAATAAATAGATTTCTAGAGTTATCTTAAAGTCAAACTTTTAGAACTTTGACTAAATTTCTAGAATATACATTAAGATGTCCATATCAAATTAGTATCATTAGATTTATCATAGAATATATATTAATAAGATGCTCATTTTATATCATAGATATTGTTAATGTTTTCTACAAGTTACTCAAACTTAAAAAGGTTTGATTGGCACAGATTCTAGGAATTGATTTATTCGAGGGAGTACATACACTACTACTTCCGTCCCAAAAAGAATGCTGCTACGGGTTGCGTGGCGGCCAAAGTGGCTAACGTTTGACCAAGTTTGTAGTGAATATTATTCACATTTATGACACTAAATTAATTTTATTATAAAATACTTTTCATACCTAGTCTATCTAATGGTATTTATTTGATATCATAAGTCCTAGTACCTATTTTTTATCTTTAGTTAGTCAAATTTGAGATACTAAAACATGGCACTATGCTAGAATTTCGTTCTTTCTCGAACGGGAAGTATTAAAGCTTAATGCTTGTAATTTTAGTGATGCCAAGTCATACCAAACAAAAAATATGTATCTGCATTATATTATATATATATATATATATATATATATATATATATAGAACTACTACCCTGTAGCTGGCTACGAAATCTCAAATTCTGTAGCCGGACCAATACTTGTGAGACCAACGCACCCAAACACGCCGGCCCATCCATGCACCCGCCGTAAGTCACGCCATGGCTTTGATTGGGCTCAGTGTGGTCCCCTTCATTACTATTAATAGACCCCATTTATTCAATTCCTTCCTAAACGTCCATGCGCTGCTCCTGATTCCTTTTACGTGTCCAGAAATCAATCCACAAAACCACCGCAACGTGCATGCCGGTAGTTGCCCCGTCGTCTTCGGGCGACCACAGCGAGAAGTGCATGCCGGCCGGCGGCAGTTGCCCCGTCGACCTCGGGGCGGTCCGGGGCTCACGGCAGCAGGCTCCGGCGGCGCGGCAGCGCGGCGGTGAGGCCATGGCGAGCGAGGCGCGCAGGCGGGCCAGGTAGGATTCCTGCGAGCTCCAGCGCGGCCGGTCATGGTGGCAGGCCATGGCGGTCTGCGGGACGAGCGGGATCGAACGTCCCCACTGCTCACATCACGACGTCATGGTTGTTGGTATGCGTGGTTAGATCTCGCTATTCATGCACCGGTGGCCATCTTTTCGTCCTTGTGCAGGCCAGCGGCAGAGAGACAGCAAGCCATGAAGTGACTGGTGACGCGGCAGGCAGCAGAAGCATCACCGGGCCCTCGCCGTCAGCCAGCACTATCGATCGGCAAACCCCACGCGTGCATGTCGTGACGTACTGGTGATGCCTTGTCAGGCCACCGGGCACCTATGGGCTCAGCTCGCCGCTGCACCACATCGTTGGATTGTGCCTGCGCGGCCATCGGGCTCCTCTGATGCCGCCCGGGACGCAGGTGGCCTCGTACCCCATACTTGCTGACCGTGGCCGACGCTCTGGCCGCTGATCGATCTCCTGCCATTCTTCATCCAGCCGCTGCGTGTGGTGGAACTGCTTTGGCGCACTGCTGCCCGAGAAGAGGTGTCGTCGATGCGGAAGTAGCTTCCCGCGTCCCTCGCCGTTGAGAATGGCGGAGGCCACGCCGGAGATCAGCTGTTGCTTCTGCGGCGACGTTGAGAGCGGGACGGGGAGGAACGCGGCGAAGCGGCGGGCGAGGTCATCGGCAGCGGCAGTCATAATGTAGAATTCTTGTAAATATTATTGGAAACGATTCTAGTAAATATTGTTTGTGTAGAATTCTGGTAAATATTATCAGAAAAATTCTAGTAAATATTGCTAGTATTGTAGTAAATAGAATTCTCGCTTATATTGATGTTATGGTAATTTCAATCATTTTCTAGTAAATCATTTACCGTAAATTTGTCTCATCATGCTGTATTCTCGTAAATGATCTATACACGCTTGTATGCATAGCAACTAAAGTATATGGAAGTATTCTCGTTACTACTCACTTGCATGCACGTATATTCTCGTCGTAACCCTCGGTCTGTAGCACAAGCAGTCAACAACCTAAAAATTACTGTGACCTGATTGATGCATGCACCCAATTATGGTTTAATTATTTCCATTAATGAACGTCGCTGCCCGGGATCGCAGTGGCTCTCGGCATGCATGCATTTGAGCCAGCCTGGTCCTGTTGGCGAGTCGGACTATGGTCTGGCTACAGAATACCTCATTTTGTAGCTAGCTACAAACTATACTCTCCTATATATATATATATATATATAGGGTGCACTTTCTATACACCCAGGAGTAGTTACACCCACTGTTCTTATTGGATATATATCCATCGGCCAAAACCCGTCCTGCTCTTTTGCGCCAATTGCAATGCATGTTTGCATGCGGCCGAACGTTACACGTCCATATCTTGTGGCGTGAATTGGTTAGCTTCTTTTATTTAATAAAGTGGACACGAAATTATTTACATCCGTATATGCATCTGTGTTAATAAAGTATAAACGCATATGATTTATTTTAGTATGTCCATATACTTTAGAGAAACGCATATGATTTATTTTAGTATGTCCATATACTTTAGAGTATATCCATATACTTAGGGGATTATTTTAGTATGTCCATATACTTTGGGAGTATATCCATATACTTAGGGGATTATTTTAGTATGTCCATATACTTTGGGAGTATATCCATATACTTAGGGGATTATTTTAGTATATCTTCATACGTGTTCTTAAAGGAAGCAGCTAGTACGTGTTTATACTTTTTTGACAAATGAGTATATGTATATACCTTTTTTTTTGAACCTATATGTATATACCTTTTTCAATGAAGTATGCAGATGTAAGTATGCAAGTCATAAAAAGTATGCACTCATACTTTCAAAAGCAGTATTTATATTGCCACACTAAGTATATGCATATATACCATTAAAAAAGGAGCATTACAAGTAATTTGTGCGGAACGGGTGAAATGCGTAGAAGTACACATTAAGAATATAATATTTAAAGCGTACTGTTCTACTGTTCTGAACATGTATCAGGTGATACTCTAATCTAAAAATACCAAACGATACTCTAAATCTGAATAGTTCCTAAGGCAGAGAGTTGATAATCCTGATTGGTTTTGATCGACGACATCCGGGTAGTACGTAATAGAACATCAATCAACACCCTACCAATCTCAGCCTGAAAAGAAAATAGATAGGAGTCAAATCCTCACACAATACACCACACTGATTATCCACGATCTCTATGTGAAAAGGAAATATCAATTAAAAATATTATTCAGACCTTCGCTTACTGGTTCAAAGAAAAAAATAATACAGAATCATTAGCCTCGCAAGGGCGGCCGGCGGACCGCATGTTGAACTCACGAGCCTGTTGCCATGCATGGCCGTCCAGCGGTCACTGTTAGTGGAAGGAGCAGAAACACGTACCTGTCCCGGCACCGTCGGGGTCGCAGCAAGGTACCGTCGATCTGAACAGCGGCGCTGCTCAGATCCATGGAAGTTTGGAGGGCTGGGGAGGGGACGCGCCGCCGAGAGCGTGGAGGAAGGGGGCGCCATGGCGCCGGCGTGATGCTCGTCGGTGGTGGAAGTGTCCCGCGCCGCCGCTGTCCACGTCGCCAGGAGATGGGGAGGCTTCGCCATCGTAGCCCGTAGTAAGTAGGGAGAGCAATCACTGCAGCAGCCGCTAGGAGAGATCGATCGACACATCTTGGAGAGCCGCCGCCAGCCGTCCTGGAGAGATGCGATGAGAGAGATGAGAGATTATTAATGCCAGCCATGAGACGACGTATATACTCAACCCATCGCCAGCTTGATCCGCTTCCTACGCTAATTATCTCCTCATCCGGCGGCACCGTAGGGTCAAGTTATTTCAACCCGTTAGCTACGCTAATTGGGCGGCCGGTCACGTTGGTGTGGGAAGGGAGGAGGGTGTAACTACTCCTAGGGTGTAGGAAAAATTTACCCTATATATATATATATATATATATATATATATATATATATATATATATATAATGCTTGCATGTTTGCCACATGGAACGCAGAAATTTGATAGAAATTTCACTGGAATCAATTCCTTTTTCAGGGGAAAACATAGAAACAAGAAAAAAATCGTGCATTCCAAGGGGATCCTTATTCCTTAGTGGTAATAGCTTTACCTAACACCTAGGTTGCTACAAAGTGATAGCTATACCTAACACCTAGGTTGCATGATATGACTTCACAATTAGCCTAGTCCGATAACGTTGACCAGCTTTTTTTTTTTTTTTACGTTATGCTTAGAGATTTATTAAGGTGGTACATATTTTTTTTTCCCATCTGTTTATCTATTTGATTTTCTCATCTAGAATTTCTTGTGTCAACCAATTTTTTTTTTTAGATAAAGGAATTAACATTCCAGCCTCTGCGATAACGCGACACACAGCCTAAAAGCCTCTACGTGACCCACACAGCCAAACTTATTACAAAACTAAGAATAAAAAAACTTTAGTACATGAAGATATATGTACTAAAGATCTACTACAACCAAAAAAGAAATGAGTTTACTACTCAAGACAGTGCTAAAGATATCAATGTTGCTTTATGGCGGTCTTGGAATCAGCCACCACGCCTTCAACAACGTGCACCAAAATGAACTTGAAAGAAACTCCTTGGATGTAGACAGCCCCTACTGCAACTGGCAAATCGAATCGTGTGCCCTCACCGTTGCCCCTCCACCTTGATGTATCGGTGGCGTTCGGGATAGCCACCATCGATCTTTTGTGCGGGGAAAGACCCGAACTGTCTTCGATCCATCAAACTTTTTGTGTCAACCAAATAATTCACTGCAATATTTTTTGAGTTTTTAACACGCAGGAGAGTTGCTGTCAATATATTAAGAAAAAGTAAATAATTTAGGACCTAAACAACACCACATAGACAGACCCCACACCACACACACAAATAGAATTTGCTAGTGACTATAAACACTGAGCAATGTGAAACCTCTCAAGACCTTCACCACCGAGCTAAAAAGAGTGCAAAACTGCGTCTTCCCAAAAAAATAAAAAGGGTATGAGGTGGTGGATATTATGCATGTTATTTACACTGATGATGAAAAAACGATTGGTGACACCTTTAGCATTATGGCAGGAACATGAAACACACCAAAGTCCTAAAAACACAAGAATAGTGGAGAGAACAGCTAGTTGAGAGTACTGAACTAGTAGCTCCATGACATTTTTGGCCTCGACAGTACTTCCACTAGCTACTTCCAGTAGGTGATTTACCAAGTTGCATAGAAGTCAACTAATAAAAGGCTTCTCGGACTTCTTTTCCAGCAACTCAGAAAAAGTTTGCTTTTTAGCTTCCATCTATCCATCCAAAAATTGAATACACGGAAAATATAGAAGAAATGACACAAATCCACAAGTTGTCCTTTTTTTTTTTTGGGTAAATAAGGGCTACAATCACTAATGAAAAAGGGATCCATGTAAGGAAACAGTTATCGAAGACCACCATAGGGTGATAGAGGTTTCTCAGAGTGACTGCACAGTGGGCCTTTCTAGGCACGTGGACAGGAGTTGCTCCTTGCACTGAGTCCATGAGCGTGTCCACAACAACAAGCAGGTGGTGGGCCCCTGGTGACAGTGTCACCAAGATGGGACGAGGAATTGTACGAGAGCAAGTGGGATCTCTCCTCACGGTTAATAGATGATTAACCGAGGTGGTTGACCCCCTGCTTGCCTCGGCTAATCGAAATAAGAGAAATAATAAAAATGCCTACCAAAACGGCAGCCCATACCATATGGGCTAGCCGCTTAATTAGCCTGGGCATTTTTTGAGACTTCTGAGAGATTACATTTTTGCAGGGAGAGTTGCTAGATGCGTTGAGCCTTTGCCTGGCCTAGCCCTCACCAGGAAGAAGAACCGAAGACGTGAGTCAGGAGGAAGAAGATAGAGTTGGGAGACAAAAAAAAAGGACAACATTTATTCCGTGAAAACATTTGCATTGTGCGAGGTAGTTTTTTTAATATAGTTTCAAGCATTATGGAGAGATTGCATTTTTTATATATTTTTTTATATAGTTTCAAGTTTGTATGAATGTGATATATATGTGAGATGTTATAAATTATGCACGAAATTGTCTCAATTTTTTTTATTTTTAATGCACGAAATCATCAAAGTTGTGATGGCAAACAAAAAAAAAATTTTAATGCTTTGCCGACGGCTCGAAGGCAAAAGCTCGGCAAAGGGGGTACTCTTTGCCGAAGGTAACGTAGCTGTCGGCAAAGGCAACGTAATCGGCGGTGTCACCTTTCCCGCCGTCTATGCCGAGAACCTCCGCTTCGCCGAAAGCTGACCGTCGGCACAGAACATCTTCGCCGAGGGGGCACCTTCGACGAGCACTCAGTTCTCGGGGAAGAGGCCTTCGCCGAGGGTATTTCTTTTGAGAAGGACTATCGGCGAAGATATTCTTTGCTGAGAGTTGGTTTTCGGGTTCTCGGCGAAACGCAGTCCCATCGGCGAAGTCCCAGTTTCTGTAGTGACTGTGCGAGGTAGTTTTTTATATAGTTTCAAGCATTATTGGACTGCCCAAAGAAAATCATAATGTTCCCAAGCAACAACTAGTTGATCGACCATTGTAACAATTAACCTGTAACTATTAGAACATATATATAGGAGTAACTGTAATTTCTCTAGCTAAGAAATCTAATATAATAATTGAAGAAAAACACCTATCAGTACAATAATCTCATGCCAGTTGCCTGATAGCAAAATCTAACATTGCATGGGTGCAATTTTTGTCTTTGATGATCTTGTCGTAGCCTTCAGTCGCCATGACTGCCTTGAGATTCCCCGGGCGCGCCATGAACTCCATGCACGCAGCCTTGAGGGCACGGCAACCATGCTGCTCTGCAACCGCCAGTATGTCCGCCACCGTGCTCACGTCGATCCGCTTGGCCAGCGTCTCCTCGCACATCAGCTTCAGCCTCCGAGCTTGAACCTGTGTGCGGCCGCAAGCAAGCCCTGGGCCATGGACACGGCATCGTCCTCCGTCTCAGGAAGCGCATCGGTGTACAAGTAGTGGAGCATCGCCTTGAACACCTTGGGCTCCACGCCCTCGATCTCGATGCGGCGGTGGGCGCCGCCGGATTTCTCCTTCTTCGAGGTGGCGCTGCTGACGCTGGAGGGCGAAGCTCCGCCTCCAGGACCGGGGACCGCGAGCAGCCAACCGTGCGGCGTCGAACGTCGCCTCCCCACCACCGGCGTCGACGTCCGCCCCTCGTTTGTCCATCCACAGGAGGCGGGTGAGCTGCTCGTCGCGGTCGGACGGGCGGCACGGCGACGGGCGGCGCCGCTGGAGCAGAAGCGGCAGCAGCGTCGTCGTCGTCGTGAGCCGTGGCGGAGTCCTCCAGGCGGCTTGTCGCCCAGATGATGTCGCACGGATGGCGGCGGTCATCTTTGAGACATCCCGACTCCTCCAGGTCCTTCCATTTGATGAACTCGTCGAAGCCATGAGCCCGCGGCGGCGGCGACGAGGAGAAACAGAGCGGTATAGATGTCCAACGGACGGGCGGCCGGCCGGTCGCGGGCCACGTCGGGCCATGGGCGCCGACGGGCCGTGCCTCCACCGTGCCGGGCGGCGTCCTCGGCCCATGGCCCGTCCGTGGGCCATTTTACCGGACCCACGGGCCGTCGGGCCAGCCGGGCCACGGGCCGCCCTGGCCAGGGCGTGCTCAAAAAAATAAAAAAATAAAAAAACCGGAGATATGGAGTATGATGGGCTGTTTTTACGTTTGGTTACATGGATCTTTAGTTGTTTGGGCCACAATTGCTTGAGATTTCCCGGAAATATGATGGGATGTTGGTATTGAATTTTTTCACCGGGCGGCCAGCCGGGCGGACGGGCCAGCGGGACGGGCCGGCACACCGTGCCACGGGCCAAGGCAGCGGCCCATGGCCCGCCCGCCACCGGGCGGACGGGCCAGGTACCGGGCCATTTTACCGGGCCTCGGACCGGACGCGGGCTGCGGGCCAAATGGCCAACTATACAGAGCGGCTCGATTTTTAGCGCTGGTGTGCACCGGGTTCCCAGATTGATCGAGCAAGCTGATCGTGAACGTGACACCGCTGACATGCGCGGCAGGGTAGGGCTCGAGGTACAGGGGAGATGTGGCGGCCGCTGTGAAGCCCGTGAATCTCGTTGCCATGCAGGTAGTACTTGATCCGCCAAGCACTGTGGCCGCCGCGACGCGACTAAGGTCTTGGAAACCCAGAACCAGCCTTGGCGATGTTCTTGGACGGCTTGAAACCGTGGATGGTGATCTTGTGGGATCCGCTCACCTCTCGCAGGACCATGGCGGAGGCAGTAGTGCGCGTGCGTGAGCGTGAGCGGCGGCGGTCAACAAAGCCGAGCAGGCGGCGGGCGCCATGGCTGGAGTGGTTTGCATGCAGTCGGCGGCGGCAGATCGATCGAGTAGGCCTAGGCCGGGGAGTAATAGTCTCTCGACCCATAGGTATACGTGCCCATCTGTCTATATAGGCTTGCTTACTTGATATCCAATCAACACCTAAAAGACGAAAATTTATGTTGCAAGTCTTATTTCTTAACACAAATCTAACGCCCTGGTAAAGAAAAAGGAACCATGTGTGTGCAATTAATATATGATTCTGTTTCTATTAGTTAAGGGTTAGCTATCAAATTGATTTACCCTATAAATATATTGTTCCTTCCATTTCAAATTATAAGACATCATAGATGATATCTGATTGTCAAGGCAAGTTAATCGATCTTTGATTGAGTTGATCTAGCGTGATTTGGACTAATCGAGGTGTCATGCGTGGCATTTGTTGTGCAACATGTCTCTTGCTTCGTAATTGTGCATGTGTTCAGTGTCAAGGTTGGCATGCGTGATTTGGAGAAGGTTAAGGGAAGAGTTCAAGTGGATTTTTTTTAATGGAAGAGAACTTCTCGCCTTTGTTGGCTAATAGCGATTACAACATTACATAGTTGGTATTGCTGACAAATCAATGGAATGCAGAAATAATCATGTCTGACAGAGTCTATTATCGAATTTCCATCTATCGGTGGTCTCTAATTTTCTGCTTGCTACCCAAAAGACTACTTTCACTACTACAGATTCGCTCATCACTACCGCCGGCATCACTGCCGGAATTTAATCCACCGGCAGTGTTGAACCTCGCCCGGCAGTGATGAACCGTTCAGCGCTGGGAAACTTCGAAACTCCCGGATTCGACCAATTCCGGCGGTGAAGACTCAGATCACCACCGGGTTGAATCGTTCCCGGCGGTGGTCTTGATGGACACAGATCACTTTCGCGGGTTTGAATTAGAACCGAAAGCGATTTGAAGATTGACACAACCGGGTTGAATTAGAACCGATTGCGATTTGAAGATTGACACAACCGGGTTGAATTAGAACCGATAGCGATTTGGGAGGGAAGCAAATTAAAGGAACCGATAGCTCGCGGGGTTGAATGAAGAAGGAACAGTAAAAACAAACGATAGAAACAGAGAACGGAGATGAATTAAAAACGACTTG
The DNA here is from genome assembly GCA_015847255.1 of Hyparrhenia diplandra. Classification (NCBI taxonomy): domain Eukaryota; kingdom Viridiplantae; phylum Streptophyta; class Magnoliopsida; order Poales; family Poaceae; genus Hyparrhenia; species Hyparrhenia diplandra. The sequence goes on from JADLZK010001042.1 coordinate 14,053, forward strand.
AGAGTCATTATATATTACTAGATAATATATTTACAAAACGAAAAAATAAAAGAAAGCGGCGGCCGCCATCGCCTCCCTCCGCCGCCGGCCACCTAGGCCTCGTCGTCCTTTGCCCGGCCTCGTCCTCGCCGCCGGCCGCGTTCCGCCGGCGGCTGCACGGACTCCGCCCGGCCTCGCCGGTATCCCCTAGCGAGGATGTCGGCGATGGCCTCGACCTTGAAGGCGTAGAAGTTCGCCTTCTCCACCAACGCCAACCCACGTTGGCAGGCCGACTTCTTCGGCCAGGTTGGTGAGCTTCCGGAGGGCGTCGTGGAGGCGCCCCACGGTGAAGACAAGCTCCTCGTTGGTGTAGACGCCGGCCATCTCGTCGATGAAGAAGAAGCTAGCTGCCTGGGGTTTATGGAAAGAGAGAGGCTAATTAGCGATGGAGATGGTACCAAATCAGAGCGTTGTTATATAGTAGCAAGCCATGGAATGCATGCAGTCCATTGTCATTCCCAAGACGCAGCGCCATGAAAAGCGATCAACGGCGCACGACCGACTCATCCAATGGCCGTCGCGATCGGCCCGTCTCCCCACGAAAGGCCGACCGGCTACGCGTTTTTGCGGCGTTTCCAATGGCCGCTTCCTCGGCTGGCACGGCGTTTCCCAACACCCAATCCCGAAATCCCCGGTTCGATCCCCAACAAGCCAGTTTTTGACCATTTTTTCAAGAACGATGATCGAGTTTAGCATTGTTATTTTGAAACAAGGAATGCATGCTTCACATTGTTTACCATTGCTACAAGATCAACCACACATACCTTCGATGCCGACGGGTGAGGGAGCAGGAGGGAGGGAGGGAGACGAGAGACTTCTGGCCGGGCCGGAGCACGAAAATGACACACTCAACAAGTCGTAGCACGTCCACAACACCTTAGGGCTATTTAAAGAATCAAACTTTGTACCGCCCAACAGATAGCCATCTTTGTTTTTTTACCACAATCAAGGCCATCACGTTCACTTAGCGTGTTCCACGGTGGCTTTCTGCATGCATGCCGCTTGCTTGGAGAACCGCGTTGCGGTAGCATTCACTTTGCCGGTTTACGGTGTCTCGGAATCGATGAGAAAAGCACGTGGCACCTACTGCGGCGTCGGCGGGTTAAATCAATGTCGGTTAAAAACACGCGGGTGTAGTTTCACACCCGGCGGTGATGTGTAGATCGCTGCGGGCGTAGTTTCACACTGGCATTGATGTGTAGATCTCTGGGGGTGCGAGATCTTTACGCCGGTGGTATTCGACATCGCTGCTTTGGGTGAAAACTTAGGGCCGGCGGTGATTTCGAAAAATTCAACGGCCGCCACGGTTGTCAACTCGATTGGTGACCATCGCACCAATCTTTGGCGCACTGCTGCCATGTCCTCCGTACAACGGCGGTCGACTCAACCACGCCATCTCGCCTATTTAAACGGCAAGAGGGACGTTGTGTTTGCACTTTCAGTTTCTCCTCTGTTCTTGCATTCTTGGTTCGTCCAATAGTTCCTAACCCTCTCCTCAAAATACTGAGAGGGCTTAGTTTTGAATTTTAGTGTCGTGGGTTTTGGATCTAGGAAATCTTTTTCTCCTTATTTTCCTTGTTCTTAGTCCTCGATCTTCTTTCCTAGCGGTACTTTTCGGTTCCACATACATATGGCCTTTCTTTGGGAGAAAGCCCTCCACATACTGATATGCCTACACCAAGAAAATGGTTTACGAAAAGGTGCTAGAAGAGTCTTCTCGATGAAGGAGAGACAGGGGCTTCTTCGCTTACGTGGGTGCCATGATTCAAGATCGAACTCGGACTCATATTAAGAGTCAGGAGTCCTTGTGCTTTGGGGTGCTAGTGTTCAGCCAATATCCGGGCACATGGGCATATAGTATCCGAATCATATGGTGCATCCATGGAAAAACAATCCTCATTGGACCAAGTTCTTGTGATTTCATCCTTGGTCCAATGGTCAAGTTTGGGCTGACGATGAAGCTCCCGGTGAATCTCATCCTCCAACCTCCTCAATGAGTGCGTAGCAGCCTCGCCACTTCTTCGATCCGAGGAGGTGCTACAAGAGACTTCTTGAGGTGGTTAAATTTTAATGTGTTTGTACACTTTGATTGTAGCATTGACCTATCTGTGAATTGGTCTTTGTTACCGTATATTTAGTTCTATGTAAGGTCTTTGCTATGGAAATATATGTAATGTAAGGTCTTTGTTATGGAAATATATGCAATCAAATTTCTTATCTGTTGTATTTCTGTTTGTTATGAATGTTGATTGTCGATATCTTTCAGTTCCCATTTTTACCCTTCATCGAACATAATAAAGATGGTTGCGTCAATGAAATATCTTTGCATATTGTGAGAAAAATTCAACAGATATATCCAAATCTAATGTGAATGAAATAAAGTTATATATGTAACAAAAACAAAGAACAGATAATGAATTTTATTCACATCCATATCCCCTTAAGAGCGAGATAACCAAAACCCCTGACTTGCGTGAAGCATCTACTCATTACATATGCGAGCACTTTGCAACAATGCATGCATGCAAACTGAGTGAAGTGACAACACTGTGAATTCACTGCCGGATACATACAAACAACCGGTAGTGATATTGTATTCACTGCCGGCTCCATTCAAATAACCGGTAGTCATGTTGTTATCACTACGGGTATATCTTAATACCCCGGCGAAGTGATGTACCGCACCGATCAATGCTATAAATCAAGGCGCCCGGCGCATCCACACACATACCCAAGCACGCACCCACGAGCTCCGGTCACCCCGCACGAAATCCACTCGGCTCTTTTCTCTCTCTCTCTCTCTCTTTCTAGGAGATTTGTTCATGGCTCCGAGGATATTACATTGGTAAGGATATTTTTTTTTCTTGTCTAGAATTCCTATATATATGCATATAAACAATACATATATATATATATACTATATATATTTATGAGCTTTGCCCTTTTTTTTTTCCTTTTTTTATTTCACTGGTGGTATGAACGGTCCTCCGCCTTTGCCGCCACCACAAGAACCAGGTTTCCACATTTGGCGATGAGCCATTCGCCCCTAGTGTGGACACAAGGCCATTCCCTTATCCAAATCATCGTATGTAATTTTTTTTCTAACATTTTTTATTTCTTATTTTACTATAACAAATACATGGACAATTAGTTTAACTTAACGTCGTTTTGTTGCATTTATATGTTTCACGGACTTTATCCCCAATACAATGGCTAGAAACAAAGACTTAGCTGGTTCTCTATCTCTGGGTTTTGTGGAGACCACGACATCTAGAGCATCGTCACCTGGTCATCAACTATATACGTGTGAAATAAGTTTTTACATCCCTTCGAGAATTCCGGGACACAACAGACCACCTAATCCACGAGAGGGGAAACGAGAGAACGACCGTGCAAAAGCGCCGAGTACCATGCCGTTTCCTTGTGCTTAGATTCTCTTCGATGTGTTTGCTACATTGTGCTTGATTTCTCGCACTTCAAGATATTTGCCTTGTCTGCTGATAATATCCCCCCATGACAATATAGCGAATATGTTGGGAGTTACAACCATGATGATGTGGTAATAAATTAAATTCATCATTTTGGCAATGCATATTAGATAGATTCACATCATCCTCATTCATTTTGATTCTCCCACTTGCAGATTTTGCTCCACGATCTTACTTATGCCGTATGTGGCTTGGCGGTCGTTCTCGACCAAGCTACGCACGCACACGGGTACGATTGGGACTTACGTGCACACCTCGGCCAAAGCAAACTACGGAAGGGCGATAATACCGCATAAGGTTTACTAACTTAGACACCGGGTCGTTTAGTAGGTTATATCTATGGTCGAAGCATTTTTACGTCCTTGCGAGGGACGAGAGAGTGCAATCATTAGGGCATTGACCTTCATCGACTCAAGCGGATACTTAATCCGTGACATCAATTACCCGATATTTCTACAATCCTACATTCGTGTGCATGGATCACAAGCTGGACCCAATATTGATCCCGGCGGCGATGATGATGATTAGTGTGTTTACTATATATGTTAATTATTTGTAAGGTTGTATGGTTACTTCCTAATTAATTTGTAATGTTCTTGTGGCCCATGTGGTCTCAAACTTTTTTTCGAGCCTTTCACATGCAAATGGGGAAGCACCCACTAAGTTTGAGATTTTTTTGGAGTTGGTTTGGTAATTTTCCCGGTTTATTTGAATTCTTTGCTTGCGACGCCACCTTGTAATTATAGTTTGAACCGAAGCGTACCCACGAAAAAGAGCCGGAATTTGCTAGACTTTTTTCACGGGGTCTCATGTGCCCTAGGAGGCAAATCACCGTGGAGGTCCAAGAAAAATTCATGTGTTTCCATGGTTTAATTAGCCTTCTTGTCGCCAGTTTAGCTCGAAAAAAATCATAGTAATTAAAATATTTATCAGAAAAACCTAAGAACTTGTGTGGGGTCATATTTTGGGTGTACATGGCTGGGAAAAAAATTCAAGCCATTTCCACCAAGGAGGATTACACATCCTTCACAGAGGCACATGATCCCTACCATCGAACGAGAACTATACGATTGTAGTTCTTGTGCTTCATGTGGTTCATATGTTTGGCGGTGTTGTAGTGGTCTCAAACTTTTTCTCGAGCCTTTCACATGCAAATGGGGAAGCACCCACGAAGTTTGAGATTTTTAGGAGTTGGTTTCGTACTTTTTCGGTTTATTTGAATTTTCGCGCGACGCCACCTTGTAATTATAGTTTGAACTGGCGTACCCACGAAAAGAGCCGGAATGCTTTGTTAGACTTTTCCACAGGGTCTCATGTGCCCTAGGAGGCAAATCACCGTGGAGGTCCAAGAAAAATTCTTGTGTTTCCATGGTTTAATTAGCCTTCTTGTCGCTAGTTTAGCTAGAAGAAAATCATAGTAATTAAAATATTTATCAGAAAAACCTAAGAACTTGTGTGGGGTCATATTTTGGGTGTACATGACTGAAAAAAATTCAAGCCATTTCCACCATGGAGGATTACACATCCTTCACAAAGGTACATGATCATCCATGCAGTGGCAGCATTTCTATTTCACTGCCGGTTGCGTGTAATAACCGGCAGCGAATAGGATTGGGGTGAAATTTTCCAAATCTATCTGAACCTCCCGCCATTTCGTTCCCCACCGCGCCCAAACTAGCCTTGCCTATATATATAGGTGAGTGGCTCGGAGCGAAATTTTGGCAAGCCATTTGAACACCGCGCCATTCTCGTTCCCCACCGGCGTCGAAAAGAGCACCGGATTTCGGGCCGACGGAGCGCACCACCAACTCCAACGTCGCCGTTCGTTGTCCCCACGCCGCTGGGCCGTCCGTTCGCGCATCCCGGTCGTTCGCTCCGGCGAATCGAGGCTTGGCGGCGTTCTCCCACGCGCGGCGCTCCTCCACTCCGACGTCCCCAACGCCGCGCCGGCATCCTCGCCCTTCGGCCCCTTCCACGGAGAGAACTAATTATCCCTTTAGGTGTACGGAGTTTTTACCTATGAGAATGAGAACTAATTCGCCGCTGTCCTAGCCTCGCGTCGCCCGCTTGGTCTTCCTCCACGCCGACGGAAGACCGCCGCCACACCTCTCTGCCGTCCGCAGCCTCACGCCGTCTTCCTCTTCACCGCCCGACACCGTACCGTCCGCGACCTTGTCCTCCTCAAATCCTCCAAGACAAGATAGGAGCGCACGAGGCGCACGAAAGCTTGGTGAGTGTGTCGGTCACTGCCCTTGAGGTGTTCGTTGAAATGCCCGCCTCGGTCCGCGCAACTTTGTGCTCGAATTGTGATTGAAATTCATGAGTTAGTGTTGTTCGAAATCCAGTTTGGATATTTTAAATATATGTCTGTGCTTGCTGTACAACTTTTATGAATAACATAGCAATATCATCCTATTTTGGTGACATGTATAGGCAAGCATGGCGTGGTACGTAGTGTTTGTTGGTCGCGTGCCGGGGATCTATCTAACACGGGAAGATTGCTATGCTCAAGTCCAAGGCTATGCTAATAATTGTTCTGAGAAAATACAACACCCGAAGGTGAAGTCGTCGTCGCCTATAATGGTGCAAACTAGCCGCCCACGGAGATTGAAGAGAAGCCACCCCACATACTTATGAAGATTGCGAGAATTCTTTGCTTAATTGGTTTTGGAAAGATGTCTTGCTTTTATTTATGTCTATGACTCTATGGTCATTGGTCTTTTTACTTTAGAAGTTCATGTAGGCTTAGTTTCTAGAACATTAGGTGGATTTTGTTGTATGTAACCATTAAATCCTGTAATGTTTTTGACGATATTAATGTATGATGATTTTTTGGATTTAAAAGAGCTGAATTCTACGAATAAATTCAAAGATTTAAAACAAAAACGCCGGGTGGCATGGGCCCGGCGGTGAATGAGCAACAAACCGGTAGTGTAACTATACCAAACACTATCGGTTTGAATTACTAACCGTCATAGGCGACGAAACATCACGCCGGCTGCATTAACCAACCGATAGTCTCCACTCTAATAACTTATTTTGTCGGGTTGAGATCAGCCCGACGGTGTTCACGTAAAGTTCAGCGGCGGGTTCAAAGTAAGCCGCCATTGTTAGCTCTTCGATGCGTCGGCTCGGTCTAACCCGATAGTGTTATCCCCTACGATTATGTCGGTTCGTGAAAGCCCGACGGTGCTCCCAATATCAACTCGCCGGTGACTTCGAACCCTGCATTGCTTGGATCAAAAATGCTTTGTCGGGTTGTGGAACACCCGACGGTGTTCGGTGACTTGATGCGCTGCGGTTCGATATCAAACCGGCAGTCTCTCCTCGCATCACCGCCGGTGTTTTGACCCGGTAGTGTTCGAACCCCACATCACTACCGCTATGGTTCGCGGTTCAGTTTTCGGCAGTGAAGGGGGTTTGAGCCCGGCAGTGATGGACAATTCTGTAGTAGTGTTTGTTCCGTCATCACGCTGCAACAGTGTCCATAACCGCAGCCAAAATGTTCCTATGAAAATAAAGATGTATATTTGCAATTCAAGTGGATGAACCATGGACCATGAAGAACAAAGGCGGAGGATTGTACATACTAATTAAGGGCCAAGAGGCCGAAGAACGGACCAACGACGGCTATAGCCCATTTGGCACGATGACGAACAAAAACATGGGAATAGTGATGAAGATGACATTGACCGAAGTCAAAGTCATGGCTTAGACCAAGTCAAGGTGAGGCGTCATGAGCACTTAGTGGATCATCAGGCCAAGGACATATATAGAGGATACTTGTTTTTTTTTTTTTTTTTTTTTTTTTTGAAACCCGGGAATTCCATTACTCATGGGCTAACATGTCGTTAGCAATGATTACAGATACACATTCAGGAAGAGAAATCGACATGATATCCTCTCCTTCCGTGCAATCATACCCCAGCTTAGCCAACACATGCGCGGCTTCATTACAAACTCTTCCCACGTGGGAACAAACAAAACTACTGAAATTTATTGATACTAAAAACTTCACTTCGTCAATCAAAAAGGCCATAACTGAATCATCATACTCTGTCGAATTCAGAGCTTTAACCAGCTCTTGCGAATCTGATTCCAGAATCAAATTATCAATTCCCATGTCTGCCGCCTTCTGAACACCATGCAGACACGCCACCAGTTCCGCCTGGATAGCATCGAGTAGATTATCAATCTTACCTCGCCCAGCCATAATCACTAGTACAGAAGGCTTCTATGGGGGCGGCTGGTTTGCCTCTGTAGGGGCGGTTTTGCCAGCCGCCCCTAATCTCCCGTTGCTACAGCTGATTTACAGTAGGGGCGGTTGGTGATGCAACCGCCCCTATTGTATGAGCCGCCCCTACAGTAAACTGTATGAAATCGCGTTTTCAAAATTCAAAAAAAAATACCAAAACATTTTTATTTTTTTCGGGGGAGCACCCCATCGCCATGCGCATTTTTTCGCGTAAAATCGCGCGCTACGCGGCCGGCGGGATTCGAACCCGCGACCTCGTGCTTGCGCGCGACCTCTCCCTACCACTGCGCTACACACTCATATGCGTCCATATCCCATTCTGCGTCCCCACATATTATACAAATCTGAGTATAAATTGACTATTTGAGGCTCTAAATGGATTCAAACTAAAAAGTTGTTAACTACAAAATTTCATAACTTTTCGAGATCTACATTTCATATGTAGAAAGTTTTTTCAACCGAGGTCGTTTTAAATTTGAATTTCAAATTTGAGACATTTCAACACAACTTTTGCATGCCTAGATGATTTCAAAGTAAAAAGTGGTCAACTATAAAATTTCATAACTTTTCGAGATCTATATTTCATATGTATGAAGTTTTTCCATCCGAGGTGGTTTACGAAATTCGAATTTCAAATTTGAGACATTTCAACACGACTTTTGCATGCCTAGATGATTTCAAAGTAAAAAGTTGTCAACTACAAAGTTTCATAACTTTTTCGAGATCTACATTTCATATGTAGGAAGTTTTTCCATCCGAGGTCGTTTACGAATTTTTTAATTTTTTTAGTGCCTCGTCTCAAAATTCGAGTCCCACTATAGGGGCGCCTCAATATAGAGCCGCCCCCTACTGTAGACCGCATTAGGGGCGGCTCGTGATTGAACCGCCCCTAGTAATAGTAGGGGCGGCTTGTAACACCGGCCGCCCCTAATGTGGTCACTATAGGGGCGGCTCGTATGGTGTCTCACTATAGGGCGGCTCGAAAAATGAACCGCCCCTAATGTAAACGGCTGGCGTTCTCTTAGTAACCTTTTGTAGTAGTGAATTGCCTCACCAGCGCTATCTCGAATCAAAAAACCCCAGCTACCTGCTTTCTCATTTGGAATGAACGAACCATCGTATTCGGCTTGAGGATGTCAGGCGGTGGTTTTACGCCACTTCTTTCTTGTGAAAGCTCGGGGCTTGGACTCAACGTTGGCCTGGACTGACTCATTCATGTACAGACTCAATGTGCCGAGCTATCACAGCCGGAGGTCTACGTTTGTTCTCCTCCCTAATGCGATTGCGCTCGGTCCATATGAACCAAATAGTGATGACGGTCGGGTTCTCTCTCTCTTTCTTTCAGCTTCAGAATCCACTCGAAACACTTGTAAGCATCGGGAAGGCTAGCCATATGCACACGCTCCTTGTCCAGGCTGAGTAGGCGCCATATCTGTTTTGCCATCTTGCATTTGAAGAACAAGTGTGCACCATCCTCGCCCATGCTCCCACAAACCGGGCAGTGGATGTTAATCTTGAGGCCTCTTCGGATCAAATTGCATCTCAGCGGGTGCTTTGTTGTGAGAAAACCTCCAGAAGAAATGCTTGATTTTGTTTGGACTTTTTAGTTTCCAAATCTCCTTCCAGATTCCTTTGCCTCCCCGCCCACTACCTCCTTGACCATCGATCTTCTTGACTGAATCATATTGTCACGACTTACTCGGTATGCACTCTTGACACCGAACCGACCATGTTTATCAAAATGCCAAGTGTTGACACCTGTTATAGCATAATATTATTAGTCAAATAACATGAAATAAGGGCTTAAGTTAAAGACCAACATAAGTCTAGGGGTCTAACTAATATATTTCCACGAGTTTTGGTATTACGTGACTTTCCAGTAGAAGAATGGAGAAAGTTCGAATATACAAGACATATGATGACAAGACTTGACCGTGAAGTAACTCAACCCGAAAAGTGGACTAAAACATTCTAGAAGATACCGAGAGGACACCGGAAGAAACAGGAAGCCGAGGTGGCATGACACCTGGCGGCGCCGGTGCCATGTGGGCCGGCCGCCCGGGTGGGGTCCCACCGTCGCCCTCACCTTTTTATGTCGGTTTACCACCGACCTTGAGGTTGTATCTACACCGTTATTGAAGGTCGGTTTGATCCAAAGGTTCACATTCATCGCCAAGTCCTATATAAGAAGACCGGTACCGACCCCGGGGCTAATAATCAATTTCATTATCAATTCATACTAGCTGAGTTCATCTCAACTCAAGTCCAACCAAGTCTAGACCTAAGCCCTAGTTCATCATATTAGAAGTAGTTAGCTATCTAGCTAGTTCTAGTTCAAGATCAAGTTCATCTTGAGTTCCCGATAGTCAAGCGAGTAGAAGGAGCATCGTTCTTGTGACTTCGCTCTTGTATTCGATCCGTAAGTATTATTATTGATACACTATTGTTATGACTTTGATCTATATAATGATTATATTCTTATTGATATGTGTTTATGCATGCTATGATTATATGTTTAGTTTAGTGAGATTGTCTTATATTTTATGCATGGAATTGTATAGCATCCCGTAGATGATCACTATGTGGGTGATAAGCAATGTGTAAACGTGGTGTTTATACAACGTTTATCGTAATTGCACCCTACATTCCGGGCCGTGTGGTAGATCGCGGGAGTGATAGTCCTGTTGAGTCCTTTGTAATCCACCCTCCGAATGATAGGACTAGTCGAGCTATAATTACGGTAATGATCAAGTTTTGTCCTTGGTTGTTATTGGTAATGCTTGCCATGTGTAGATGTAATCTAACCTTGCCATGATAGCTAGATGTATTGCACTAATTGTAGTATTCATTGACATATGATTAGGAGTATCTTAGGGATATTCTTTCTATAACATGCTAATAGCTCGTATGATACTAGTGGCATATGATGATCTTAGACTTGGGTAGTTATCATTTATATAAATATCTTTATCTTGACTTATCCTGTTGAGTAATGTTAGATGCATATGGCTACTCGCATTATACTACTTTGTAAGTGGATCTCATAAGTAAATCACTTCCTAAATCATTAGATACCCTTTTCTCTCTACTTTCCATAGACTTTACCTTCCCCGTGGTAAAATATAAATACGATACCGGATTACTCCCGGTGAAGTGCTACGATGGTATTTCTATCGGCGCTTGCGAGATATCATGTTCATTCTTTTATCAAGGCCTATCAACAAATACCATACCCGCATTTCTTTGAGCGTTATTGCTAGGGTGACAGACTAGTGTATAGGTAATGCCTAGAAATGAGTGGTATACCTTGAGTACATATCCTGGTGAGATTAACTCCACTATGGATAATGATGCTAAGTTTACATCCCACTACTAACACCGCCTAACTTCACTTTGTTGGATCATGAGGTTAATCCCATATCCAAGCTAACATGATTAGATAGATATCCCATATATATTTCTTTTTCGCCTTCCTAATTTGGATCGTGTAAGAAATATCAACACCAAGCCAGTGTATTAGCTCTCCCTCCATGAGTTGGAAGTGCCGGGATTAATTCAAAGATCCTCTTCCCGAGAAAGTATCTCGACCAAGCGGGCATCCCGGTGCCCGTATACGGGTCCATCAATTCAGCTACTTCGGTCATTAGCGTAGCTCCACGCGGGTAGCGGGCCGCTGCAAAAAATCGCGTGGTAGCCATGGGTCGGTCCAAATATTCAGACCCACCCCGTCTTCGACTCTCCAGATCATGCCCTGTTTCATCACTTCAACGCCCGAAGAATGCTACGCCAAGTGTAGGACATCCCCACCTTCGGTCTTGCTTCCAAAATCATCGTTGTTGGGAAATATTTAGCCTTGAGAACTTGGGCGCAAATGGAATCGAGGATTACGCCACGGCCGCTTGACCTTGTTTAGCTAGCATGGCCAAGTTAAAGTGGTGAATATCTCTGAAACCCAAACCTCCCTCCTCCTTCGACTTTAACAGTTGTTCCCTTGACAACCAATGAATTTTATGTTTACTTTCCTGATTATTCCACCAGTACCTACTGATCATCGCGCTTATTTGATCACATAATTTTTTGATAAATCAAAACACCCCATAGAAAATGTAGGGATGGCTTGTGCTCTTTGCCTTGATTAGAATTTCTTTCCCCGCCCAAGACAAGAATTTTTCAGTCCACCCTTGGATTCTGTTCCAAATTCTATCCTTCAAGTAAGCAAATGTGTCCATTTTTTAGTGCCCAACATGAAGCTGGCAGCCCTGTGTACCTCTCACTCATTGTTTGTGTGGTCACCCGAAGCAACTCACACACTTTCTTCCTCCTCGTTGGTCCCCGGTGTTATGGCTAAACAGAATGGCCGATTTGGCCTTGTTAATCACCCTGCCCGAACATTCTTCATATAATTGGAGAATTTCCGGTGGTTGCCCCGCAATCCCCTTTTGTTGCTCAAATCAAAATCAAAGAATCATCGGCAAGGAGAAGGGGTGAAATGCTTGGTGCTCCACTGCAAACTCTCACTCACGCTAGCGAACCATTATTTACACCATGCTTCAACAAAGCCGAGAAGGCCTCTGCACATAGCAAAAACAGGTAGGGTGATAAAGGATCCCCTGTCTTAATCCCCTTTGAGGCACAAAGGATTGAGATAGGTCCCCATTCACCTTGACACGATATTTGATGGATTGTAACACACTTCATGATCACATCAATCCAGCGATCGGCGAAGTCCATTTTTTGCATCATTTGTGAAAACGCCACTCAACTCTATCATATGCTCATGTTCCCCTCTCTCTTATTCTTCAGGAAATGAGTCATCTCATAAAGCAATCAAAATATTATCGAGAAATCAGCCTACCCGGAACAAATGCACTACGATTTTGGGGTTATTATATCTGGAAGTACTTGTCTCGATCTAGGCGATAGAACTTTTGACACCACTTTGGAAATCACATTGCATAAGCTTATAGGTCGCAAGTCGGGTCACCTTCTCGAGGTTTATTCACCTTGGGGATATATAAGAGCGATGATGGTGTTGTTCCATCCTTGGGGCATCTGGCCGCCGTTCAACACTCCCAGCACCTCCTCGGTCAGCTGATCACCTACCAGATCCCAATAGTTTTTGAAGAAGATCGCCGGCATCCCGTCTGGACCCAGCGCTTTAAGATCACCGATCGCGTCCAAGGCTGTCTTGACTTCTTTGGCAGTGAATTCTGCTGTGAGGACAACATTCATCTCCGGTGTGACCCTAGGTGATACAGTGTCAAGCAGCTGTTGGAGCCGATGATCATCTGGAGCCACACTCGTCGAGAAAAGCTGCAGAAAATAGTTAGTTATAAGCTCCTTCTTCTCTACTTCTTCTATCGCCCAACCCCCATCTTCCTTCCTCAGTTTCCCTATTCTATTCTTCCTTCTTCTATTAGAGCAGGCATTATGGAAAAAGGATGTATTACGATCTCCAAACTGCAGCCAATTGGTATGTGCCCGCTGCTTCCAATATATACCAATTTGCTCCTCTAATCTATCCACCTTAAACATCCACATAACCTCCCTTTTCACCGATTCATCACTAATGGCCTCCCTTCTCCATTTCTCTAATTCTCTCCTTGCTTTTTTCAATCTTTTTTCCAGGTCTCCTAGGACGTTCACGCTCCAGTCCTTTAAGCTCACGCCACACTCCTTAAGCCATCCCCCAAACACCGCACACCATCATTTTTTCCCCAGGCCTCCTCGACCACGTTTCTGCACCCTTCCTCCTTAAGCCAGTTGGCTTCAAATTTAAAGCCCGGACTACCTCTCCCTCCTCTCTGTGGCATCTCCGTTCCAATCATGACCGGCCTGTGGTCCGAGTGATACGTGTCACCGTTTTTTACAGTCACCAACGGGAATAACATCCGCCATGCTCCATTTGCCACAGCCCGGTCAAGTCTCTCTCGAATATGAGTATTTCCTTTTGTTTGTTTGTTCCACCAAGTAAATACAAAGAGGATACTTGTTGACACATGAGGGGTTGCATACCGGCTACACAACAAAGGAGGGTTTAATGGTATTGGACTCAAAATCATGATCGGTGAGTGGTTTTGCAGGTTTGGGCCTCAAAACCCAATGGAGGACGAGGATCTCAAAGGCAAAGACATGTCATCATCGAGAAAGTTATGTTGAGGTGAAGCGACTTAGATGTCTAAATATAGGAGCATTCTTAGATGTGGGTAATGGCTATAAATAATAGATACGGGCGACCTAAAATCATTCGCTGCCATCGCGTTTCATTTTCTATGGTTAGCGCGCCTAGGGCTTAAGTGCTAATTATGCAAGAGATAGGCAATACTTGATCGTTTTCTTCACAAAAACGGCTGGATGTTGTGAGTTAGTCTAATTTGATTTATAGGTGGATTCATGGTTGCTTGATCTATAAAAAATGTATGTGAAATTCACCTCTCATGCCTTACGCTTTTATCATTTCTCGGTTGTTATCGTTTGAATTTCTGCGGTAATTTATTGCTAATTTTTTTGGAGCTGTCATGACCCGGAGATAGGGTCCGAAGGGCCCATGCGGCCCGAGGGGGAGGCAGCGGCCCGCCGCCGCCGCTCCGCCTCCGCCTCCATTCCGCGGATTCTTCGGAATTAATTCAGAAATAAAGGAGGAAATTCAGTAGGATTATCTTAGGCTTTTTGGTGTGCAAGGGAATATTCCATCTATAAGGAAGGCCCTTATTAGGAAAATAAATAGGATATGCTTGTAAAAAGATATTCCAATCTATAAGGAAACCTTTTTAGAGATTGCTTGCGATACAAGTCCCACTAGCCGGGCTATAAAAGTAATGGGTCTGTAATCTTTCGGGGCAACAAGCAAGAAAGAAAATTTATCCCAACTCTCTCTCTCCCCTCACGCGTCGTCCCCTTCCTCCGCTCACGCCGCCGCCCCCTCCCCGCGCAAAGCCCGCCCGCCGCCGCCAACTCCACCACCGCCGCCCCCATGGGACGCGTCGGGGCCGTGCCACGTGTCACGCCGGATCAATTTGGTTTGTGCGGGAGCACTACCTGTTTGTTTGGTGCGGCTTTGGCGTGTTGCGCCTCTGCTCCAAAGCACTACAGAGCATTGTTAGGCAATATAGCTTATTGCGGCATAAAGAAAAATGGCTCAGTGTCCTTCAAAAAGAAACGTGAAACGGGGGGAGAAGAGGAGCTGGAGTTTTGGGTCTTCGACTGGATATGATACAACAATGCTATTGTGCAAGAGCTAAACTAAAATTTGGCGAGCCCCTTCAATTGAGCTCTAGATATAAGTTCTTGAGCATATCTTGAGGTAATTCTTGGGGCCAATGAACATGGGTATATGAAGGGATACACATTATTAGCACCTAATTCCCATGATTCGTTACAAAAAAAAAAACTCTCTTTTTTTTTTTTGCGAAAAGGGTGTTTAGCCTAATGGTTAGAGCATCCGTAGTGGGGTTTCCCTTGCTGACTTCGGTCAAAAAAAAATCTCTCTTTTCTTTACCTCAAGTTGACATCTTTGTGATTTATTTGAGCTGAGTGGTTTCTAGATGTAATGACACGAGAACATATCAATGCTATGCCTTGCCTTCAATAGATTGCACATGAGCATCTTCGGATCATGTTTTTGAGTTTTCTATTCGAATCCACAACTTGAGAAGGGATTTGGAATGCCTCCGAAATCCGCAAAAGAAAAAAGAAGTAATTTCTTCATTTGGCTCGGCTCATACGGCCGTTGAACACCGCTCAGGCCCCCCGCCCATGGAGCCCAAAAGGTAGAAGGCGAGTGAATTGGCTTAGAGGGGCCGGGGAATCGTTTGCTTTGCCGAGTGCGGTGCACTAGGCAAAGGCACTTATGCACTCGGCAAAGGCATTGCCGAGTGCCGCACTCGGCGAATCCCACTTTCGGCAAAGAATGACTCGGCAAAACATTCTTTGCCGAGTGTCAAATGTCGGGCACTTGGCAAAGGTTTATTTGAGAGTGCCATGTCGATTGCTCGGCAATGGAAACGTCCGGACGTTATAAGCGGATGCCCCTTTGCCGAGGTGCCAAGCGTCGTTGCACTCGGCAAAGATTTGAATTTTTAAAAAACTTCGCCGAGTGTTATGTCAAGATTTTGGCAAATTACTTATTTTACCAAAAAAAAATAAACTTTGCCGAGTGCAATACCGAGGCACTTGGCAAAATAATGGTCGGTTTGCCGAGTGCCGCCCATGCACTTTCGGCAAAGGCGGGGCAATTTTTTGGTAGCGTGCCCGACTTTGCCGAGTGCTTGCACTTTCGGCAAAGCCGATTTTTTTTTGTTGTTTACATTGATTGATCTTTGCCAATACACATATACATATACCATAAGCATTCATATATACACATAAACCACATATATCACCAATTCATATATATAATCCACATATATCACAAATTCACATATATAATCCACATATATCACAAATTCACACATATAGTCCAACATCCAAACGAAATTCAACATGTCCAACATCCAAACGAAATCTAACATGTCCAACATCAAAACGAGATCCATCACGGTGCAACATGTCCAACATCCAAAAGAAATCCATCACGGTGCCACAATGTCGAACCTAATCACCACCAACTCAACTTCACTTTGCCCGACCCGTGGCCTCCCCCCGGTGCGAAGAGTGTGAGGGGTCCTCACCTTGCCCCGGATACAACCCATGCCTTGGCGCCCGATTGGTACGCCCACCCGTGGTGTGTAGGAGGGGACGTGTGGAAGCCCGTAGTGTGGGCTGGCTGCGTGCCGGAGGAGGAACGCCATCGGCCACGTGTACCGCGGGAGTCGGGCCAATCGGATGGGGTGGAGAAGGGTCACCTGGAGGAGTCGGGTTCGAACCCGCCCGACGCTGGTCGCATAAAGGAGAGGCGATCTCATTAGTACCGCAGTGAGCCGCACAAGCCAAAGAAATAAACAACAACATATACTCACCGGAGTCCCTACAGAGGAGGAACGGAAACGGGGGTGGAGCGAACGGGGAGCTAGGCAACGGAGGCGGGGCCACACCGGGATTTGGAGGCTCGGGAAGAAGGCCGCCACGTCCCAGACCGACGCACCGACCGTCGGGCTGGTATGCCTCCAACTCCCCGCCGATGGGCCGTCCCTGGGCCGCCGGCGGCTCGGCCTCAAAGTTCGCCGCCTGGGCCGCTGCCGGCCTCCAACTCTGCCATCCGGGCCTGCAATATTACACCCGTAACGTTGAAACAATGCATAGGCGGCGGACATGTGTAAAACCTGGTGAGCGATTTAATGAAAGCGTAATTACACGAAACGCAGCGCATCATCTGGCGTGGAGCTCGCTGAGGTGCTATAGGGATGTCGGAGGAGGTCGTGCTCTTTGAGTGAATCTCGCTCACCCTAGGAACAGAGGAAGGTCGATCGTCTACGTTGGCCATCCGAAGCTTGGGGTCTTTGCTTCCCTCCTCCCAACCTCATCACAAGGTGCGTGTCTAGGGCGCGGTGGGTCGGATCAGTCGTCCCCATAGCACCGCTTTGCCGCCTCGGTGTCTTTGGGTAAGCTTGGGGTAGACGCAGGGCGTTGGTGTACGCCTCGGGCCCCTCGCCGGGTCGTAGATGTTGTCCTTGTCGGTCGATCTGCCATTTGTGACTCAAGGCGAACCCCGTGTACTCGGCTGATGTCTTTGGCCTTCATGCGGCGCGGATCTGCGAGGAGAAACAGAGATGGTTAGAAGTGAAGAGATTTGAGCGCTTGAATAAAAAAATCAATGTAATCGTACCCATCTATCCATATACTTTGGGAGGGGCACGCTCCCTTGGTGGGTGTGGCTTCCCTTCCATCTCCAAGCGACATCTCCGACGAAGTCTCTTAGTCTCATACGTCTCCTCCAAGAGCCACTTGTCCACAATGGCCTGCCGCCAGATCCTTGTACTTGCCGCACCACCCGGACACACATCCGCATGACATAGCAGAGGATTGGGCTTACCTTGGCAATGGTCAGCTGTTGGTATAAATTAATGCAAACAGAAAAATCCGCAAGCGCACGGATACCGATGTAGCTTTCACCCGGGAGTATTCCAAGGTATCGATTTCCACGGGGAACGTGAAGTGTACTAGAGGGATTAGGATCGTCCAAGGAAAGATAGGTAAGATGGGTAGAGAGGATTTTGGGTTTTCTAAGTAGTTTTATCTAATTAAAGGCTCACTATACTTTATCTACTTGAACAACAGTCCGTTCCAACTCTCAAAAAAGGCTGGGAAGAAGGTAGTTGGAAGAAGGCTGCCAAAAGCTCTACAAAAACACCAACCCGAACGTGGTGGATTACAAAGGCCTGACAGGGCTGTCACCCCTGGGGCTACCACAACTAACCGTGGGATTGGGCGCAACCTCGGGTAATATCTAGTCTAGACACCACGTCTACACTAAAGATTACTACTCTAATCACACGTAATAACTAGAGCACTCAATACGGCAGAGATCCGATAAATAATGTAAAGCAAGAACTAGAATTAAATAAATGAGAAATAAATGAAGAACACGGAGATTGCTGAAGACGAACTAGTTCTTTGCAAGAATACAAAGTTGAAGAAGATCCGATGTGGTCCGGCTCTTCAGCTCTCTCCTCTACTCTCTCCTTGATCTAGTTACAACTAGATGAACTAAATGAACTAGATGAACTAGACAACTAGACAACTAGACAACTAGAGGGACCTCTCTCTCTTCTAATTGAAACCCTAACTTTTGCTCGTAGAAAGATTATGAGAGAATAATGAGAGATAATCCTTGGGGTCGACCACAGGGCTGCTTATATAGTCCTTGGCGATGAACGATAGCCCTTGGATCAAACCGACCTTGGCAGCGGTGTAGATACAACCTCAAAGTCGGTCACAAACCGACCTAGAAAGATGAGCCTGATTGGCTACTGTAGACTGGCGGTCAAAATGGCAAATTGGGCCGGCCGCCAGTGTGTAGAACCCTCTCGGCCTCTCGTTTCTTCTGGTGTCTTCTCGGGTACCTTCTAGAGTGTTTTAGTCCACTTTTCAGGTTGAGTTACTTCACGGTCAAGTCTTGTCATCATATGTCTTGTATATTAGGAACTTTCTCCATTCTTCTTGGCATTTATACGTTAAGTCCCCGGAAAGTCCGAGAATACCAAAACTCGTGGAAATATATTAGTTAGACCCCTAGACTTATGTTGATCTTTAACTTGAGCCCTTATTTCATGTTAATTGACTAGTGATTTTATGCTATAACAGGTGTCAACAAGCTCCCCCAAGCTTACCTCTTGCTAGTCTCTTAGCAAGACACATGATATTATACTAACTACTTACTTGGATCGGGGAGTTGCCGCAACGCTATCACACCTTTAAAGTACACATGCTTTCAAACAAAATTTCTCTCCGGATAAAGATAATCTTTTTCAAAACTTTAACTTACTCAATTACCTCTTACCTTTTGGGGCTTATATCTTTTTCTTCAACCTTGGGTATTTGAAAGATAGAACAGTCAAGTCAAGCACTAAATCTCAAACTCTTTTGATCAAGTCCTTTCCGGAGTTTTTTGCTGGTTTTTAAAATAAAACTCAAAGTTCCTCAAGTATGACTTTCTCTCTAATCTCTTATTTGTGGTATTTGTGGATCCTTTCTAAGGCAATAAGGTAGTGTTGTCTTTCTCTTATAATATGTAATATTTTTTTAGCACACTATGCCTTCTTCTCTCTCACCCTAAATCTAAGGATTATATATGTGGAGCTCATAGGTAGGAGAAAATAATTTATTTACTTACTAAGCATATATTGTAAATTCAAGCAATGGATCCAAAGATACAAGTCACACTGATCAAGTGGTGCATGTGTATGGTGGATAGAATATATATGGTATGGAACATAATAAAGGATATAGTGAAGTGAATAGAATAGATGAGGGAAATCTTACTTTTGCTCCTTTTAGGAATCTTTCTCTTTTTTAATTTGTAAACTTTATAGAGAACCGGGTTGTATCTTTTTCTTTTTCTTTATTTTTTTTAGAGAATAAATATACAACCCGGATCACTTTTTGCAAAAAACTTTTTGAGAGGTATAAATGATGGAGCTTTTGTAAGATATTGGCTAGCAATGAATGAGTGGATGGGTGAATATATAGTGGGTATATATGTGGTGTATGCGTACTTCTAGGATAGAAATAGCATATGTGAATTTAGTCAAGTGAAGTGGAGTGTAGTGGAATGAGTGGAGTGTACATGATCAGCATGACAGGTTTCTAAGGGTCGACAAAGATTGAACAAACTCAATGCAAAGCAAGCGACCTATATATATTTTTTCAAAAGTTTTCCTATTCTAAATAGCATGTATATATGGGTGGTAGGAGGTTCACACTCTTGTCACACAGGGAACTTATCATGTGCATTTTCAATTTTCGAAATATAAATCTCCGTAAATCTAGTGTCACTAGGAGTAAGATCAAATAGCAACTCGGACTATCATATATCATATCTGTCAATTACCTAGACTTTAGAGCAAGCAATTGCATCCCATAGGTTTCAGGTTTGGAGTAAATATTGAATCAAAGTAATTTTGCAAATGGAGCTCAAGAGAAATTAAGCTTGAAAGCTAGGTACTAGAAAAGTATAATAACGGAGCAACTATTCATCATCTCCATGTTGGCAAATTTTAAGGTTCCTTTTAGTTGAGTAAAGTAAACTTTAGTGTGCACTCTCTCTTGATTCTTTATTCACACTCTAACACAAGACTTATTAAACTATTAGACTCTATAAAACTAAACTCTTAACAAACTTTCTAGTAAACATAATATTTAACTAATAATAAAAATATAATAGTATAGTATAGATAGATAGATAATAAGATACTTATACGGATAATCGGGGTTGCACTCCCCCAATTTGGATTGGTATGTCGGGTTGTTGATAATGTGGAAGTTGAGGTAGACGGCGACAAGGGTGTCATCCTATCATGTCTCTCTCCCTTAAATCCCGCAAAACTCAAATAGACAACAAAACTTGTGGAACGGGTTAAGCGTTAGTGGTTAGCCACTTAAGTCTTTGTCGCCTAGAGGTTTTTGGAGTTGTTCTTAGATTGGATCATTGAAATGCAAGAATTCAATCAAGTCAATTTCTTCCGACTTTTCGGGTTCTAGAAAAACTTTCAAACGTTGGCCATTTACCTTAAATGTGTTACCCGAATTATCCCGAAGTGTGCGGCGCCATGTGGTGCAACGTCAAGCACATTGAATGGCCCTTCCCATTTGCTTCGAAGTTTTCCATGACCAAAGAGCTTTACCCTTGAATTGAATAGTAGAACTTTATCTCCGGGTTTGAACTCTTTTATGTTTGATTCTCTTGTCATGCCACCTTTTTTGTTCTTTCTTTGTAAATCTTAGAACTATGATAAGCTTTTTCTCTCCATTCCTCTAGCTCGATATTTGCATCGACGGTTCCTTCCAGCTAAATGGAGATCCATGTTCCATCTCTTGATTGCTCAATGAGCTCAATTCTAATTCAACAGGCAAGTGGCATGTTTTTCCATATACCAACCGATATGGTGACATACCTATGGGTGTTTTAAATGCGATTCGATATGCCCATAGTGCATCATGGAGTTGGTATTTCCATTTCTTTCCCATTTCATCTACGGTCTTTTTGTAGAATATTCTTGATTTGCTTATTTGATGTCTCGGCTTGGCCACTTGTTTGAGGATGGTAAGGAGTTGCAACGTTGTGTTTTACTCCATATTTCGTAAGAAACTTTCTCAAGGACTTATCAATGAAATGTGATCCTCCATCACTTATGACCATTCGAGGTGTGCCAAATCTTGGGAATATTACTTCATGAAACATCTTCTTGGCATGCTTCGAATCATTGGCTCGACATGGCGGTGCTTCTACCTATTTGGACACATAATCAAGCGCCACCAAGATGTATTCAAAGATCCCCAAACCTTGGGAATGGTCCCATGTAGTCGATTCCCGGACATCAAACAACTCTATCCGGAGATTATTCGGAAGTGGCATTGCATTCGAGCATTAATGTTTCCATGCCTCCGGCATCTAGCACACCTTCTCACATACTCCTTTGTATCTTGATACATTGTTGGCCAAAAGAATCCGCTTTGCCGATCTTAGCATGTGTACGAATGCTCCATAATGTCCCCCATAAGGGTGATGCATGACATCTGTCTATAATCTTCAACCCTTCTTCTATTGGGACACATCTCGTAGCAATCCATCGAGAACATACTCGATAAAGATATGGATCATCCCATAAGTGACAACGAGCATCATATTTGAGTTTCTTCTTATCCGCCCCCCGGTGCTACATAACCCGCAACCATATAATTCACAATATCCGCATACCAAGGGTCGACGTGTGTGACCTTGAGGAGCGTGTCATCCCTCATATAATCATTAATAGGTAACTCAAATGTTTCCTTATATGGAATCCTAGACAAGTGGTCAACCTACCGAATTCTCTACTCCTTTCTTATCTCTTATTTCTATGTCAAACTCTTGGAGCAAGAGAATCCATCGGATTAACCGAGGTTTAGCATCTTTCTTAGTGAGGAGGTATTTAAGAGCAGCATGATCTATGTAAATAATAATCTTTCTCCCCACTAAGTAAGATCTAAACTTGTCTATAGCAAAGACGATGTGACCAACATTTTTTTTTCGGTGGTAGTATAATTAAGCTGTGGTCCGGATAAGGTTTTGCTAGCATAGGATATAGCATGGTGCTTTTTATCCTTCGTTTGGCCAAGAACGGCTCCCTTTTTGCAAAATCGCTAGCATCACACATGATCTCAAAAGGTAGCGCCCAATCGGGTGGCTCGGATGATTGGAGCTGAGATGAGTGCATTCTTAAGGATTTGAAATGATTCATAGCACTCATTGTCGAAGACAAAAGGTGCATCTTTAGCTAAGAGGCTAGTCGAGGGGTCTAGCAATTTGAGAAAAGTTTTTGATGAATCGCCTATAGAACCTGCGTGGCCTAGAAAGCTTCGGACTCCTTTCACATTTGTGGGAGGTGGAAGTTGTTCAATAACTTCTATCTTTGCTCTATCCACTTCTATCCCATGTTCGGATATCTTATGTCCTAGCACTATTCCTTCCTGAACCATAAAATGGCATTTCTCGATTCAGGACTAAGGAATTTTCTTTACATCTTTGTAGAACTTTTGTCTAAATTCTCCGAGCAATCATCGAAGGTTTTGCCATAGACGGTAAAGTCATCCATGAACACCTCCATAATGTTTTCAATCATTTCGGAGAAAATAGACATCATGCACCGTTGGAAAGAGGCCGGAGCATTGCACAATCCGAAGCATAAGTTCCATACGGGCATGTGAAAGTTGTCTTATTTTGGTCATTAGGGTGGATTGGGATTTGATGATATCCGGAATAACCATCAAGGAAACAATAGAAAGAATGATTTGCAAGCCGTTCCAACATCTCATCGATGAAAGGTAACGGAAAGTGATCTTTCTATGTTGCCTTGTTAAGTTTCCGAAGAGTCAATGCACATACGCCACCCCCGTGACGATCTTATTTGAGGAATGAGTTCATTCTTCTCATTCGTGAATAACCGTCATTCCTCCTTTCTTTGGGACAACTTGGACAGGGCTAACCCACTCACTATGTGGCACAGGATAGATAATCCCGGTGTGCAAAAGCTTTAGAACCTCTTTCTTAACAACTTCTCGCATAGCATTGTTAAGCCTCCGCTGTGGTTCCCTTGAGGGTAATGCATCAGGATCAATAGGGATACGATGCGTGCGAGAGTTGGGGACTAATCCCTATGAGGTCTTCAAGTGAGTAGCCTAAGGCTGATTTATGTCTTTCTAAGACGGTGACAAGTCTATGAGTTTCTTCTTGGGAAAGCTTGTCACCGATAATGGCTGGAGTTTCTCGGTTATTATTGAGAAAAGACATATTTTAAACCGGGGAGGAAGTGGTTTCAGCTCAATTGAGGGTCGTGGTGGTACCTCTCATTTGCATCTAGCTCAATAGGCTCTGCTAACTCTTCCTCTTCTTCGATGAAATGTTCCACATCAAAAGACTGGTTCAGCCATGTTTTCTAAAGATTCGATTAAAACATCCTCAATAGGATCTTTCTTGGGCTTGGGTTCTACTATCGCATTATGTGATCGTGCAAGAGAGATGGCGATAGGAGAATTTCCTAACTTGAGATTCAAAAGACTGACCGTCGTTCTTGAATTAGTGTTCCTAATGGTACACCAATCAAGATCGACATGTCCGGAGATGTCATAGACGTGAAAGTCTAGAAAATACTCGGATCCTCTTATACGTAACATAATAGTCCTTATGACCCCATAGCTTTCAAGAATAACTCCAGAAGGAATTTTAAGAAGCTTGCGAGATGGGATCCAAGACTCGTTGGGGCATAATTTTTTAGCTAAAGCCCATGAAATGATGTTCATCCCAACGGTCGGACTATAATGAGCCTCTATGGTGGTCCCTTTAATTTTACAAGATATAGTCTCTAAGGGGGAAATGATTCGGGCTACCTCAGTGGACAGCTCCGTTTCCACCAACCACTCATGGCTTATGATGGATGATAATCCTGTAATGTGCTCCATTAAAAATGGATCATTGTTTGGACCATCCTCAACTGGTGCAGAGTGCACCAGAGGTTTTACTTGCTTTGGAAAATTCGAGGCATTGCCAAAATCTTCAAACAGATCGACCTCGATTTCTGATAAGAATGTGCAAGGAAGGGGTTCATCACTCTCTAGAGTTTTGTCTAGAGTGTGTTGTGTTCCCCGTAGTGGAAGGTTCTATAGCAACCAAATCATTAGAGGGTTTTATAGGGATTTCAGATTCGAGGCTGCGTGTGTCTCTTCTTGTTGTTCGGGGGCTTGGCTCGATTTCTTCTTCTTCAGGGAAACTCATCAAAAATACCCGGTGTAGGGAGTGTTTTCAAGGATTTTCTCAAGTATGGCTCTTCCCTCACTAGCAATTTTTATGTGAGAATGAACCTCTGAAGCAATGTCGAGATGTAGAGCGACTTCCTTGTTAAGACCGCGATAAAAGTGAATGTATAGGACATGGTCAGTCAAGGAAAGGTTTGGACCGGAATTGGTAAGGCTTATAAATCTAACCCAGGCTGCTCCTAGAGTCTCCTTCTCTTTTTGTCTAAATGTAAGTACTTCGATTCTAAGGTCAGCAATTTTATAAAGAGCGAAGAAAGCAAGACAAAACTTGTCTCGAAGTTCATTCCAATTTCCATTTACACTTCCTACGAGAATGAGCATACCATTTTTTTGCTCTTCCCTCAAGAGAGAAGCGAAATAATTTCCATTTAATGGTGTCTTGTGTCATGCCGGGAATACTCCCTGGTAGAACACAAATGCTCAAATTCATTAAGGTGATTGTATGGATCTTCATCTACTAACCCAGAGAAAGATTGCTCCCGAACCATGGCTATAAGAGCAGGGCAAAGCTCATAGTCATCTGTAAGAATGGGATGTGATGATGGTGGAGGCTCCAACAAGTCGCCCTTTGGAGCAAAGAATTTATAGATAGGAGTGAAATCCATGTGGTAAGAATAGTGATAAAAAAGATAAAGAGGATAAAAGGGACGAACTTGGTTCTAAACTAACACGCCTACCGTTCCCAAGAATCGGCGCCCGAGAAAGCTTGTTGGTATAAATTAATGCAAACAGAAAAATCCGCAAAGCGCATGGATACCGATGTAGCTTTCACCCGGGAGTATTCCAAGGTATCGATTTCCCACGGGAACGTGAAGTGTACTAGAGGGATTAGGATCGCCCAAGGAAAGATAGGTAAGATGGGTAGAGAGGATTTTGGGTTTTCTAAGTAGTTTTATCTAATTAAAGGCTCACTATACTTTATCTACTTCGGAGCAACAGGTCCGTTCCAACTCTCGAAAAAGACTGGGAAGAAGGTAGTTGGAAGAAGGCTGCCAAAAGCTCTACGAAAACACTAACCCGAACATGGTGGATTACAAAGGCCTGATAGGGCTGTCACCCCTGGGGCTACCACAACTAACCGTGGGATTGGGCGCAACCTCGGGTAATATCTAGTCTAGACACCACGTCTACACTAAAGATTACTACTCTAATCACACGTAATAACTAGAGCACTCAATACGAGCAGAGATCCAGTAAATAATGTAAAGCAAGAACTAGAATTAAATAAATACGAGAAATAAATGAAGAACCCGGAGATTGTCGAAGACGAACTAGTTCTTTCGCAAGAATACAAAGTTGAAGAAGATCCGGCAGTGTCGGCTCTTCGACTCTCTCCTTGATCTAGTTACAACTAGATGAACTAGATGAACTAAATGAACTAGATGAACTAGACAACTAGACAACTAGACAACTAGAGGGACCTCTCTCTCTTCTAATTGAAACCCTAACTTTTGCTCTGTAGAAAGATTATGAGAGAATAATGAGAGATAATCCTTGGGTTTGACCCTGGGGCTGCTTATATAGTCCTTGGCGATGAACGATAGCCCTTAGATCAAACCGACCTTGGCAACGGTGTAGATACAACCTCAAAGTCGGTTACAAACCGACCTAGAAAGATGAGCCTGATTGGCTACTATAGACTGGCAGTCGAAATGGCAAATTGGGCCGCCGCCCGGTGTGTGTAGAACCCTCTCGGCCTCTCGTTTCTTCTGGTGTCTTCGGGTACCTTCTAGAGTGTTTTAGTCCACTTTTCAGGTTGAGTTACTTCACGGTCAAGTCTTGTCATCATATGTCTTGTATATTCCGGAACTTTCTCCATTCTTCTTGGCATTTATCTGTTAAGTCCCTGAAAAGTCACAGAATACCAAAAATCGTGGAAATATATTAGTTAGACCCCTAGACTTATGTTGATCCTTAACTTGAGCCCTTATTTCATGTTAATTGACTAGTGATTTTATGCTATAACAGGTGTCAACATCAGCGACGACGGCGTGGATCACCGCAGCAGCACGAACAACGACGACCGGTCGGATCGACACTTTCTTCTTCTTCCTCCTCCCCTTCCTCTTCTTCCCTTCCTCCCTCTTCCTCCTCCCCTTCCTCTTCTTCCTTCTCTCCTTCCTCCTCTTCCTCTTCTTCCCTTCCTTCCTCTTCCTCCTCACCTTCCCCTTCCTCCCTCTTCCTCCTCACCTTCCCCTTTTCTCCCTCGGCCGAGGATAGGAGGGAGGGCAGGGCCAGGGCGCCGGCGGGTGGGGGTGGGGCGGGGGCGGGCGGGGCGTGGCCGGGCGCCCGGGCGCCGCCCGGAGGCCGCCGGGGGTTGGTGTGAGGCCCGGCGCCGGACGGCGTGGCGGGGCGGGGTCCGGCGGCGGCCGGATCAGCGATGCCGGCGGTGGCGGGCGCGGGCGGGGCCGGAGGGCGGGGTGGCGGCGGCGTGTGGGCGGGCTCGGGCGCGGGTGTGGAAATGAGAAGAGGGAGGCTGGTCCATATATTTATCCGCCGCCTTTGCTTAGGAGTGCGGAAAATGAGGCACTTTCGGCAAAGGTGTTATTTTATTTTTGTTAAAAATACTCTTTGCCGAGTGCCAGCGTCTAGGCACTTTCGAAAAGAACATCTTTTGCCGGTGCCATATATGGCACTCGGCAAATTATCATTTTTTTGTTTTTAGTGCCATATTTTTTGTGTGCACTTGAGTACGATAATTACATCTCATCTTGAATTTGGGACAATTTCAAGTTGTTTTGCTATATTTCATGAATTATTTCTTTTTTTCTTGCATTTTCGGACTGTCCAAATTTGAACTAACAGGTACATGAAATAATGGAATTTGGTCATTCAAAAATATTATTCATGATGTTTGGCGTATGTTTAGGCTCAATCCGGGGAACTCGTGAAAGTACGAACATTTTTTGTGTCGGAACATGACGAGTTACATGCGGGAAAAAGTGTTTTTAAATTCTATGAAATCCAAGCGAAGTTTAAAAATCACAAAACTTGGCGAGATGTCTTGTCATCTCATGAGGAGGCTGTGGTAAAAATTTAAAACAGTTTCGAGCAAGTTGTGACGTCGAATGACTAAAACTTCGGACATCTCCACACTCTCCACATGTGATCAAGTGTTGGGTTCTCACGAGTTTTAGCCATCCGGCGTCACAACTTGCTCGAAAACTTTTTCAAATTTTTACCACAGCCTCCTCATGAGATAACAAGACACCTCGCCAAGTTTCGTGATTTTTAAACTTCGTTTGATTTTATAGAATTTAAAAACACTTTTTTCCCCGCATGTAACTCGCCATGTTTCGACACAAAAAATGTTCGTAATTTCGCTATGAAGTTCCCGGATTGAGCCTAAACATACGCCAAACATCATGAATAATATTTTTGAATGACCAAATTCCATTATTTCATGTACCTGCAGCTCAAATTTGAGTGGTCCGTAAAATGCAAGAAAAAAGAAATAATTCATGAAATATAGCAAAACAACTTGAAATTGTCCCAAATTCTCGAAGATGAGATGTAATTATAGTACCAAGTCCACAAAAAAATATGGGACGAAAAAAAAAAAAAAATGCATAATTTGCCGAGTGCCGTGTCGGCACTCGGCAAAGACCCTATTTGCCGAATGCATTTACGGCGGCACTTTCGGCAAAGGATACCTAGTTTGCCGAGTGCCTAACGCCGGACACTCGGCAAAGGTAACGGAAAACGCGTGGCCGTTTGGTCCTGTTATTCTTTGCGAGTGTATTATTTTGCCGACGGTTAAGCGCTCGGCAAAGATATAATTTTCAGTGGGGAACACCGCCCGGCGGCCTGGCACTTTCGGCAAAGAAGTCTTTGCCGAGTGCTCGGTTTGGCACTCGGCAAAGATGCTCTTTGCCGAGTGCCCGATTTTTCCCCTGTCGGCAAACCTTTTTCTTTTCGGCAAAGAAGCGGATTCCTGTAGTGTCCCGCCGTTGAGCTCCAGCATGATGTCACTATAAATTTGTGGCTTTGGCGAGCATGGTCGCATACTCGCATTAGAAATTAAACAAATTAAGTTCAGGTCACCAACAAATGGACTATGAATGAATGGAAGAAGGAACAAAAACTCGATCAACTGCGGAATAAGATTGGAACGCATCTGAAACAAGACCAGAACCGGACAACTCTCCACTTATCAACCTCTGGATTCTTTCTAGATTACGTTGATTTGATCACATAGCATTGGGTCGAACTCTTCTTTGGTGTTAAGATAGTAGCTGTGTGATTTGATCACATATATGAAAAATAAGGTTGGACAAGTTTGAGTTATTGGGAGACCGAGAGAACTGAAAGTATTTAATCTGAAGCTTTGTTTACAAATCTGGATCCGACGTACCAGTTCGTCCAATATACAGACCAATTCATGGCTAATTAGTTAAAGCGACGCACCAGTCTTCCTGAAACAAGGTGATGATTGACGCAAGCGGCGACGTTGTGGTTGGGGCCGCAGTGCAGGCACTCCCTTCTTCTGCCAGGTATGGAGTACACGATGCAGTTGTGGTTGTGGCAGCGGCTGGATCATGCCCCAGGCCACAAGTGGGAGATCAGCTACAAGTTCAAGGCTTGTGGCTTTGTGGCCTGCAGGCGTTTGAACTTGTATAGCTGATGTCCCACCCGTGGGCTGGGGCGCTGCACAGAGCCAGAGCCAGCTAGTAGTTTGCCGTGCTGAGTTATGCCTCAATTGCATGCTAAGCGCTGCAGGCCACTGCAATCTGGGGAGCTGCTGGGCAAGGGTATCGTCTATGTAAACCTTTAACCTTGATCATGTCTTCGTGGATTCACCAACAACCACGACGACCCCGTTCGGAGTCCGCGTATGTGCATACACGCTTTGGCCAGCGAACTAACCATCGCGTGTCTTAATTATTTTCTATGCAGCTTCTTCTATTGGTAGGGTGAAAAAACTGACATCGATGCCTCTGGTTTATATATAGTTTTTGGTTGTTGCTACCACCTAGTGCTTGCAATTTGGCCACTTGGGGCTGACACATCTTCTATATATTGTGAGAAAGCAGATCCAAGAAATCTAGACCCCAGGATGGGAAATCGAACCGCCAGGAGAATTTCGCGTGACGTGCCTAGGGCTTCCTTCTGAGGAGCAGTCCTGGTTTGTTAGAAATTAATTAATGTATGCAAACCTCTTGTCACAAAAAAAAAGAAAAAGAAAAGAATAACCCGTTCGCCGTCCGCGTGTGTGCACACACGCTTAGGCCAAGCCAACTACCCCAGCTTTATTCAACTGGCAGCCAATGTATATATTTGATTGTGTGGATTCAGCCAAGAAGTCGAAGAAGGTAAAGAGAAGAGCTGAGGAAAAGTCGGCAAATGCAAGGAGAAGCAACTTCATACGAAAGCAGATCCAAGAGGTCTGAACCACAGGATGGGAAATCGAACGACCAGGAGAATTTTGGGTGCCCAGGGCTTCTTGTTGAAGAGCAGTCCAGTTTTGTTAGAAGTTGATGTATGTAAACCTTTAACCTTTGGTGCGTCTTCGTGGACTCACCAACAACCACAACGACCCGTTCGCCGTCCATGTGTGTGAGTGCACGCTTTGGCCAGCGAACTAACCAACTTTCTTTAACCAACATGAATTTTTAAGTTTCAAGTATGTTAGGGGCTGTTTGGTTTTCATAAGTCAGGTGACTTATTAAGTCAAAAAAAAAGAAATAAGTGACTTATTTTGCCAAACATCCATTACTTAATAAGTCATGGGACTTATAAGTTAAGTTGGTACACTCCTACTTAAGACTTATTAAGTCATGACACTTATAAGTGACTTATTCTACCAAACGATCGTGACTTAATAAGTCACTCATTTTTTAGTCACTGACTTAATAAGTCTCATGACTTATGGAAACCAAACAACCCCTTAATTAATTTTCGCCATGCTTAGTTCACTTAAAATTTGACACTGTAGCACCTTTCGTTTGTTTGTGGTAATTGTTGTCCTATCATAAGCTAACTAGGCTTAAAAGATTTGTCTTACAAAGTACATCCAAACTACGTAATTAGTTATTTTGTTTACCTACATTTAATACTCCATGATACAAAAGATTTAATGTGATGGGAATCGTAAAGTGGATCTAAACAGGACGTCTATGTACCTTTTTCTATTGGTAGGGTGAAAAAAACTGACATTGATGCCTCAGGTTTATATATAGTTTCTAGTTGTTGCTACCACCGTCAGCAGTGGTTAGTGACAGTGGACCACGAGGCCTATTGTGTTAAGTACATTTTTTTTTTGGGAAAAATTGTCCAAATGACTCGTCCAAAAAGTTTTGCCGATGTCTAAATAACCTTGTAAACTAATATTTGGGTCAATTTACTCCCTCCACCCATTTCATTTGGTGTACCATTACCCCGTAACAGGATTTGTTATTCTTGTTTCTCCACGTATAAGTCGAATTCTAATATATATTTTTTGACTCGTGATAGAGGCCATCATAAGTTATGTTAGAAAAAAAAATATATCTTAATTTTGTTGCCACTGTTTTTTATAGCTTAGAAAATTTAGTAATAAATTAACGCTGATATCACACAAAACATGACAATGAAAATTCATAATGTAATTTTGTAATTAACACAAAATATGGTATCCACTATCACCTCATAAAATTTGAAAATACAACACAATTTGTGCGTAGAGAAACAACCAACTCTAAATTGTTGAAGAGCGTAAATTAAGCCAAATATTATTTTAGGGGTTTATTTATGACATTGGGCTACACTTAATAAGAGGATATAATGTGAACTTTTTCCTACACTAGTACTAAAATAGTGCCCGTGCTAATGCCACGACATCATTTTTAGGGATGCACACAAAATCAACCAAACAAAATTTGGAATGGCGACACATGTTTTGTTTGTGTAATTGTGTTCTTTGGGGTTAACAAAGTCCATCCCGGGAATGTGTCACAAGACAAGACCGGCCCGGCCCAGAGGAGGGGAAGGCGGCCCGGCCCGGCCCAAGGGGGGGGGGGCGCGGCTAGGAGGGGGGCCGCCGCCGCCTTCCCCTTCCCGCCCACGTCATCGTCGAATCGGATTATGATTATGACTTTTTTGTGTGCGGGAGGTATTCCAATCTATAAGAAAATCTCCTATATATTAGGAAAAGAATAAGAGTTTGAGGTATTAGGAGATATAAGGAAACCTTTAGAGATTGCTTTAGATACTGAGTCCCATAGTAGGGCTATATAAACAAGAAGGATGTAATTTTTTTTAGGGACAAGCAAATAAAGGAAAATATTCCCGCTCTTGCTCTCCGGCTCCGCCGCCGCCTCCTCCCTACCCACGTGCCGCATGCCGCCGCTCCTCACCCACATGCGCTGCCCTAGGGCAAAGATTGCATTTGGCCGCCGCGCCGCCGTCCTCCCTGTCGCGGCTGTGATAGCTGGTATCCCGGAGCCGGGACGATCCACCCACCACCAATGGCTTTCGTGAACTACGACTTCTTCATGGCTCTCAAGCGCCTCCTCGGCGACAACTCCGACAAGATTGATCATTTGCCGATGAGATCGAAGAACGACTTCACCCGGATCGAGCACGGCCACATCCTCCCCAAGATCCATCTCCCTCCACTCCGTCGGCGCCGACGGCCGAGGATGGCCCGGCCATGGCCGCCGCCCTTGGCTAGGGGCACCCCTAGATGCCACCATGGGCGCCACCTCCACCCCGACGATGCCATCGACGGCGCCACCGACCCCGCCATCCTCCAGTGGAAGAGGAAAGCGAGGCTTATCGGGACGACCTCCCGATCACCATCGACATCACCACAGGCGACATCTCGGCTCCATCACTGCAGGTAGCCCGATGCCCGGAGGCGCATTTGAAATCTCATGTTTGGTTTTGGAAATTGATGACACACTCGTTATGCTAATCCTTTGCTCTAAGTGTGACTTAAGAGATAGGATTGCATGGATGACGTGGAGCATGATGATCATGAACATGGACGGTGATGATGGACATGATGGATCGTCAAGCTCGGTTTTGTCGGTTTGGAAGAAACCCGGAGATCAAGGCAAAGGTATACATGATAGGGTTTTCTTTTCGGTGATCAAGACACGATAGAGCGTGTGATCACATTATAGGTTAGATAGCCGACTATCAAGAGGGGATGCCGCGACTAATCCTTTGGTGAAGTGCTTCTAGGTCCAATTGACTTGCATCTTGCATTTAGGATTGAGAGCACTAACTTCGTTCTTGCCTAATCGACCGCGACATGCTAACATACATGATATTGAGATCGCTTCGGCGTGTTGGCAACTTGAGGCAAGGAGCGAAGCAAGGTTGAAGCAAAGGCAACAACACAAGGCTGAATCTCGCGAGAAACGACGACCGAAAGCAGCGGCCCGGAGTCTCGACCGGACTCACGGTTTTGACCGGACGGTCCGGTCAGTGAGTCCGATCAAAAGTTCCAGTAAGCATGTTTTTGGACTTCGCTCGTGGGATCGACCAGACGCATCTCCGGAAGCATCGATCGGACCCATGAAGAAACCGGCTATGGGGCGGGGGCTTGTGCGCTTCGGCCGGACGCACGGTCAAGCTGTGGATCGGACGCTCGGCCCGGACCAATGGAGCGTCCGGTCGAGACGCAAAAACCCCCCCCAACGACTCTATTTTTGAGTGGGCCCTATATATACTTGGTTGGCCGGGTTTGTAAGCTCTCTCTTGCACATTTGAACACTCTAACTCTATTGTGAGCTTGTGATACTCCACTCCACTCATCTCTTCGTCCAAACTTCGAATCTTTGGTGAGATTGAGAGTGATAGAAGTGCATTTGCATTGTTGGTTGTTTAGAGGCACTTCATCCTTGGAGGAGCTGCGGGATTTCGTTTCTCTTGGGAATTTGCTTGGTTCCCTAGCGGCTTGGAGGTTGAGGCGGTGTTGAGCTTGATTGGAGCTTGTTCGAGGCCACACCGGTGGACTTGTGAGGGGTCGTTCCTTACCCCGCGGGAGATTCGCGAAAGAAGCACTAGTGGATTGCTCATGGCTTGTGAATCCTCTCTTGTGATCGGTGTGCTTGAGCTCCCACCAGGGATTTGGCACCGTGCCATTAAGCTTAGCAACCATCAAGTGAGTGTATCACCACAATGAGGACTAGCGTGCCGGCAAGCACGTGAACCTCGGTGAAAAATCATCATGTCAATCTTGTGCTTGCTCGTTGGAGATCTCATATTGATCACGGTGATTGGCTTCCACCTCTACACGTCGACGTCGATATATCGATCACACCACCTCTAGTATTTGCATTTGATATACTTGTGTAGCTTGTGTAGTTCGATATAGTTTGTTAGCTTTGCTTAGCTCCTAGTGGTTAATCTAGTTAGCATATATTGTTCACCTAAGAGTAATTTAGCAACCTAGCTATTGCTTGTGATTAGAGACAATAGAATTGACTTGTGGCTTGCATAACTAGTTCGTTGCACCGCTTTTTTAGCTTCGCCATATTATTTACTAATCAGTTTGTTTAGTGTTGTTGAAAGAATTTTTAATTGGCTATTCACCCCCCCCTCTAGCCATTAGGACCTCTCAGCGCCCATGGTGCCCTTTGGCGCCCCCTTCTTGGCGGCAACTCCTCATGCTCCACGGATCATAGTCCGCTGGAAGCACCGGCATACGATGGCGGTGATGATCGACCTGCGGATGAGCGAGATGAAGAGGCTCTTTTAGCTTTAGAAAGAGATTGACCTAGAGTTCCACGCATGGTGTGCTGCTTTCCACCTCATAGGCATTGCAGAGCTCTGGTTCAACAAGCTGTCCAGGAGGAGACCGTTGGTCGAGTGGGGACGTCTTCACGCGCTACCGGAGGCGTGACTTCAGGCCACCCATCGGCATCAACACTACGGGTGACCTGGCGCTGCCCAAGCAGGAGGGCGATCTAGATGACTACATTGATGCCTTCGAGGCCTATGCCAGGTGCATGGACCTCTCGAGCCCGCTATACCGCGTCCACCTCTTTGTCGGTGGCTCCAGGCGCCCCTACGCAAGGCACTGACGTGGGAGGACCATGCATGATGGACACGGTGATCGACCTTGCACACTAGTACGACGCACACTCCCACGACATGCCACTAGCAGAATTGGCCAGCAACATCGACATCGACAATGCCAACACTAGAGTCATCAGCCTCGACACCGACATCGACAAGGCGCTGATAGCTAGGGTGCCAGGGCAGCAGCGCCTAGCCCCAGCCATGGAGATGATCGACGATAGCACGACGTTCGACCTTCTCACGGAGCTATGTCTAGGAGCCACGATGAACCAAGAACTCACAATCATAGCGAGTGCCATCGAGCTGCAGGTAATGGCTCTGGAGTGGACCCTCTACAGCGGCATTGTGAGGTACTTCCACCGCTACTACATCTGAGTAGCTTCTACTCTACTATAGGACCTCCTATTGGAGCAAGCAGTTCCACTTCATGGCATAGCAGTGGGCTTCCACCTCCCGACGACCCCTCTAGAGCAGCAAGCCTTCTTGGCTAGCATACTGCTCATGGTAGTTCGCCCGAACGTCAAGTTGGATGATGTCACGGTGATCTTCTTCGACAACAACGGGCAGGAGTTCATCCACATCGACAACGTCACCATCTAGCTCGGATGGATCGCGACGATGGCCTGTGACCTTCTCTACGGCCGCCTCCTCCACCTCAGCACGACGCTGGTTGTGTCGATCCGTCACGTGTTCTGCAGGAAGATACACACCAAGGTGCACGTCCTTACAGTCTACTACTCCATCCCCTCACCACCAGCCTCTCAGCAAATAATAGAGATGACCGGCATCCGGCGGCACCATCATGAATGCCGCTAGGGTGGCTAGACCGCTTGTGGACTCCCCATTCAGCTACAAGTTCATTGTCTACTTCGGTGACTGAACTTTGACTTCTCCTTTGACGAAGATGCTTCTTATGTCAACAACCGACGACAAGATGGGTGTTACATCGCTTAACGACATCACTAATATAGCTTAAACTAGCATAGCAAAAAGCAACGATTAATCGAAAAATGCTCCCACTAAAACTAGGTGACAAAACTATAAAAGCAATGACCCCCCAAAGGTCTTTGGTATTATAACAATCAGCCACTATAAACTAGTCAAGAATAACCTATACTTCTAGTAAAGAGGGTTGTCAATCCACTTATGCAACTAGAAAGTATAACATGGCATAAAATGATGCGACTAGGCGGGATATAGAATAAGATAAAGAATATAGAACAAGGCTACGCAGCGGACGTAATAATAAATACCATTGTATCATTTTAAAGTATACGAAAGTGTCGAATCCACAAGGAAGACAACTATTAACTACTTAATGCGTAACACTAATAAAGTCCTTATATATGGAATGTCTATAACCAATAATGATAATACTTCTACTCAACAACAAGGTTAATGTCACATGAAATAATAATAAATACGATAAAGATATGTATGATAAATGCTCAATAAGATAAATGGTAAATACAGAGATCAAGCCATCATGAAATGATAAAGATTTAACGAGTAATATTCTAGTCTAAGGACTCACGTGGGCAATATAAGGAATACTTATGTGTAACTATCATCACATGTTATTGCTAAACTCAAATTAGTGCAAACATCTAGTTATCATGGCTACTACCATTACTTCATAACAAATTTAAGGATCATCAACTAGGAAGGATTCAATGATGAGATCTTCACCTTCTTCACGACACACGACCCAACCGTTCACTACACACAGAGGGAGGATTATAGAAGACTCAATAGAGCTGTAACCTCTACGAACTACCCCACGACTCGGCATATAGCGGGCATTTGCAGATATAACACATATAAGCACCATACTTACATAAGTTATAACACCTATCTTGCACATTACAAGATGAGGGCTATACAATCCTAAGCATGTAATCCATAATAAATAAATAACTCTACTAGACATATTAAAGCAAACAAATAGACAAAGCAAATGATAATATAATAAAGGTAAAGAACAATATCATAGATGATCAGTGAGTAATAAATATATCAAAGATATAAATATATCAAAGAGTATAACAATGTACATATGAACACCTTGACAGAATCTGAAGCTCAAGCCTTTGTACGCTTGGATCTCCTTCTAATCTATTACTAAGTAGCTAATCTCTCTAGAACTAGAACTACTCTGCACTCATAGGCCCCTACTAGGCCACATCCAAATTGGGCCGGGTGTTACACTTGGGAGCTCATCTCCCTCTCTCGACCGCTTGTATTCGCCCCGATACGAGCGTTTGAGCTCTGATAGTGGCACACACTGGACTAGGGTGCTCAATTGCCCCGAACCAAGTATAAACCTCGTGTCATTGTCTCTTGAGCTAGGCCATCGTTGCACACATTAGCCGGCCGACATCGTGGACCGTGGTATACGACCACGACACTAATGTAATAAAAACCAATGTTATGTCAAAAATACGTGTAGTAGAAACGTAGATTTTGAGAGTGTCAAAAAGTAGTCTATTTTGGACCGGACCAAATAGATACTTAATTCGATAGATCTTTGCCGACATGGGAACTTCACTTTTTTTCTTTTGCATGTTCACTTTCTCTTTTTATTAATGATAGGCTAAAAATGAGCTTAATTAACTAGTGCTAAGTGACCTAGTGGAAGACGAAAATAGAACTAAAAAATTAAATTGTCTACTAGGCACACCCTCATTCATGTCATGTGCACACCGGACTATTTGTTGGTTTCGGATGGCGAGATGCCGTCGTGCCACGGGACCAAGTTATCGATTCGATGCGCACATAAAATGATCTAATGAGTCCAGCAACACTTTGAGTCCACGAGTTTGCATAAGAAGCAATATATATAATACGTACATCAAGGTCAACCAAATCAATAATCTTCTTGTTTAGATCCAAAGTATTGTAAGAGTTTAGTTTTTTTTTTAAAAAAGTTCTCTCAACTGTTAAATGGTAGAGATGTTAAATCCCATTAAAACAAACTAGATTTGAGTAGGTTTTTTTAAAAAATGATTTGAGTAGGTTTCAACGTTCACGGTGTATTTAATCGTATGGTGTGAAGCCCTTGATCGATATTTATGTGAGATTTATGTTTATATCTATACCTAATATCTATATCTATGCATAATATAAAAGTCAAAATTTCATTTCAAATTTTTGGTCCTCCTCTCCATAAATATCAAGGGTTTGGATCCAACTAGCAACCCTCATCTATAAACAGGAAGAGCTAGGGTTGCTGGACTATATAAACATCTATGACCATGAATCAGGAGTCTTAAACCCTAAACCGATTTATTTTTGTTATGGTTAGATCCCTCTGTTATTAGGCGTGCATTGCGAGTTTTTGATAATTAGTAGCAATATCAATGTTTATGATTTTCATAATGGCAAAGGTGGGTAATTTATTTTAGAAAATATAGATCTAATGGTTACTAATATTAGTGGTGATTAGAGCCCATCAAATCGATGCCTAGATCTTTCAAATTTTTGTGAGAATTTTGACGATTTATCTTCTTTTGTAGCGCATCTGGTGAGAATTAACATGGTGGCTCCGTTGGAGCGCCCAATTAATGTTTATGATTTTCATAATGGCAAAGATGGGTAATTTATTTTAGAAGATATAGATCTAATGGTTATTAATATTACTCGTGATCAGAGCCCATCAAATCGATGGTAGGATCTGTCGATGTTTTACGACCGAGAGCCTGCCACGGGGTGAACCGGGCAGTTTGTTCGGGCCTCGATGAACCTGGAGCCCGGCGGTTTGTTGCGCGGTGACATTGAGAGCAGGGTTTTTATATCTTGGTTCGGGCCCTCGATCAAGGATCGAGTAAAGACCTTTACGTCCGGTCGGCGTGAGCCTGTTTTTTGATTGATGGGGTTAGCCGAGAATTGGCTATGAAGCTTACAGCACTTGGTCGTGGCCTAGCTTGTGTCATGTAATCGCGCTATGCGTTCATCCCTCTACGAGGTGTTCCTTGGCCGCCTTTTGTAGTCTAAGGAGCCAAGGAACTCGCTACGATCCTAGTCGGATCTGAGAGAGGGTTGTCCGTATAGGAACCGAACACCGAACTCTAAACAAGGTAACTCGACTAGTGTTCTATCCTAATTACAACGAAGTCACCGTAGCTATGCTTCCATTGCCTTCGGGAGTTGTATGTGGCCGAGGCTAGGATAGAACCCCGCGAACAACTTCGGTAGAGTTCTTTGGTGATCCCTGTATCCACGGGATCTTTATAATTTTTATGAGAACTTTGAGGATTTATCTTCTTTTCTAGCGCATCTGATTAGAATTAACGTGATGGCTCCGTTGGACCTCAATTAGTAATAGTAAGATATGTGCCCATTACAAGCAGGTCTGAATGGTACATGGACCAGGTCTATGCTGTTGTTGGCAGACAGTGATGTGTAGTGAAAATTTGATTGTTTCCCCACGATTGACTCCTGGATAATCAAGAACAATAGCATGTAGTTTGTGTTTCAAACACAGCCTAGACTAAATCAAAATAGTATCAAGAATGATCTGGATCAATCAAACAATCTTATAGTTATAGATGGTAAGTTAATTTTTGTCCAGCGGCTGGCCAACACTTTTGCATGCTTCAATCGGTTATTAAAGGATCCTCGTTGCCTTTCACTTGTCTAGGGCTGCGTGGCGAGTATTAGCGAATATAAATAGAGCGAATTGACAGTTCTTGATCAGTGGAATATGGACAATAATATGTCACAATAGAAAACTTGAGAGGAGATTACATGATGGAATAATATTTCCTCAAGCCTCGGTAGGAGCACCTGAGAGGAAATTACATTGCACAACGAACCGTGTACAACGACACAATGCAAGACGATGGGCACGGACATACACTACTCCGGCCCCTTCCATTTATACATGCATGGAGAGAGGAGAGGTGTACAATAGTACTCCTACTAGTAGGACGTAGGTCGTCTTATTGTATGTACGTGCCCCAACGGTACGAAACAT
Organism: Hyparrhenia diplandra; assembly: GCA_015847255.1. NCBI lineage: Eukaryota > Viridiplantae > Streptophyta > Magnoliopsida > Poales > Poaceae > Hyparrhenia > Hyparrhenia diplandra. Next base: position 53,768 of record JADLZK010001042.1, read on the forward strand.
GCGGTGATGAAATAAGTAAAAGGAAAATGTAAATGTAACGTGGATCATCATGCATGCGTGCATGCAGGCCCTCCCACACATATATACCGGGAGAGGGTTAGCTACCTCCTTGCATACATGCACTCACCTTTATTCTATGCAAGAACATACAATCATGAGTGAGGGTGAAGTCGGAACAGATTAAGGCATCTGATCCGAATTCTCGAGGTCGACGCAGATTTTGGCACACGCCGCAGCAACCTGCGAGAGGCATACCACAGCATCGACTTTGAGGACACAGCCAAGGTTAAGATAGCCCTTCACACAGATTTCCCCAGCAAAGAGCTTGCACGCCGCTACACAGACGTCGTCGGGACAACAGGCTGCCGCAGGTGAGGTCCCCACGCACAGCAGGACCAGCAGGACAAAGGCAGTTGCGGTGGCCATCTTGAGAGAAGCCATAGCTAGTAGGCTATATATTAGTATCTTGATGAGATGGATGGATGTATGGGAAGCTCCAATGATTAGGTGGCCGTCTGCGCTAGGTTTGGGCGGCCGATGGAAGCTATTTATAGGCAGCAAAAGCCTTTTTACAATATATTCTTGGGTGGGGTGTAGTACCGCAAGCATGACTAGCTACTCGATCGATCTCATGGATACGCATATCTTGGGTGGGGTGTAGTCCAGCAAGCATGACTCAGATACTCGATCAATCTCATGCATATGCATGTGAAGCATTGACCTTGCGTTGTTAAATTAACAAGCATGGATGTTGCATGCTTATTAGTTAATTTTTCCTTATAGTTGCATTGGAACCTATAACGGAGTCCTCCGATCTGGCCCACGTTACCAAGCCCACCACTTGAATCTGCACCACAATTTACTACAATGCATGGATGCTCCCTCGCTCGCCCCATGATCGTCTCTCCCGTCTGTGTTCTTGAGATTAAGTATTATTCATGCAATCCGCGAGCAGTAGTTCAAAACATACCCACGACTATATAGGTTCAATGTATTAATTAATGCTTGCTAAGAATAGCACTACATAAAAGCATTTTTAGAGGAGGCGTGTCTTTTTCTGTGTGTTAACAAATGTGGGTGGCCTAAAGAACGTACGTACCATATAAATAAATCATAAAATACCCTCATCTTCACAAACAAGCTACAATGTACTTTTTACTATATATAACAATCCCTACTTACAACATTTTGAAGCAGCAAATGGTTTCTGTTGAAAAAGCAGTGAACATAAACATTGTGATCAAGATGTTTGAATTTTATTTTGACCACTTCTAATCTAACAAAGTGATAGCAACATTTATATTTGAGCATTTAGCCCGAGGCCTGGAGCACGAAATTGTGGCCTGACCCATACATAAACATTGTGATCAAGATGTCAAGTAACTATGTTTAAATTTCTCAAATTAAATTATTTTTTCTTTAAATGACCTCGGATATATAGAGAAATAACCAAAACAAGAGTTGTACATTTGAAAAGTTATAATACTTTATAGTTGACAACTTTTTAATTTAAAATCAACCTAGCATTAAAAACTATGTTTAAATTGTTCTCGGTATTCGTAGTGCGGGGTGAGGCTGGTAGACCTCCCCCCTCCTTCCTGCGTTCTTTCTGTTTCCTAGCTGGTAGTTGCCCAATCGTTGGAGCACTTTATCTTTTTCTGAGTACCGTCTCTAAGGCTGTATTTCTGTTAGTCCGTTAGTTGAAGTGGGAAGGATATATCGCTCAATTTGAAAAAAAAAACTATAGCAGAACATCTTATATGTAGTAATTTTACAAAATCAAATTATAACTAATCATTTCAAAGACTAATGTAATAAAGACCATTGTTATGTCAAAAAATACGTGTTGTAGAAATGTAGAATTTGAGAGTGTCAAAAAAGTTGTCCTGCTAGACAGACCAAATAGACACTTAATTCGATAGATGCCGACGACATGGGAACTTCACATTTTTTTTCTTTTGCAGGTTCACTTTCTGTTTTTATTAATGATAGGCTAAATCAGCTTAATTAGCTAGTGCAAAGTGACCAAGTGGAAGACGAAAATAGAACTGAAAAATTAAATTGTCTATTGGGCACACCCTCATTCATGTCATGTGCACACCATATTATTTGTTAGTTTCCAGATGGCAGATGCCGTCGTGCCACGGGACCAAGTTATCGTTCGATGCGCACATAAATTGATCTAATGAGTCCAGCAACACTTTGAGTCCACAGAGTTTGCACTATGTAAAAAAGGCTAATAACCGCCAGTGAGCCCAGAGACGTCACTAATAACGAGCGTCTGTGTTGTGACATTACTGACGTGCGGGCTGGACGACCGTCAGTAATAGGCGTCAGATGGTCCCACAGGACCAATACGGCGTCAGTAATAGAAGGTCGTTACAGATGCGTGTTCATGTAACGCGTCTATTTTCTTAATCCAGACGCGTTTTCGTTGGCTGGGCACAGACGCGCGGCTACGGCAGACGCTTTTTAAAACCGAGGTGTCGCGAATTCGACGTATCTCGAACGCAGCGTTTCATCACAGGCGCATTTTCGAGACCGATCGACTGTGGATGCAACCCCTAATTCAGACGCGTTTTTGCTTACAGACACCTTTTCGGCGCCGCCCGTCTGTACCGTTACGAGTATTACAGACGCGCGTGGATTCACAGACTCGCGTGGTCGATAACCGTCCGTGTTGCTTGACACCGTACGCGACGCGGCGTGCCGCAGATAACGACGCTTGGAACATACAAGGGTCTGTAACGGTCACTTACATTAAAGTCGCGCGTTTATTTTCAGACGAGTTGTGTTAGGAGGTGTCTGTACATGTCCCAACCACTACCGACGCGCGTTTATTTTCAGACGAGTTGTGTTAGGAGGTGTCTGTACATGTCGCAACCGCTACCGACGCGCGTTTATTTTTCGCACGAGTTGTGTTAGGAGGTGTGCGTACATGTCGCAATCACTACCGACGCGTTTATTTTCGCACGCGAGTTGTGTTAACGGGTGTACGTACATGTCACGCGACTCCTACCGCCGGCGTATAGTTTCGTGACGAGTTGTGTTATCGGTGTCAGACATGTCACAGCCACTACCGACGCCGGCGTATAGTTTCGAGGACGAGTTGTGTTAGGAGGTGTAATGCGTACATGTCGCGAACCGCTACCGACGCGCGGTCATTTACTGACGTTTGTTGTCGCCGGATATGCGTGGTCTTTTTGGCCGGTATTGCGGACATGTATCAAGAAACGAGGCGCTTCAAGCTGGTGCGGCGTGCTGTAGTGTCTCGAAAAGCGTTGCGCACACATGTCGCTGAGCGACGCCTCGGCAGGTGCACGCGCGCGTATTTGTCTCGAGTCTTATTCTGGTCGCCCGTCCCGCTAGAGGCGATGGATGTTGACACGCGTCTATAATGCCCGAATTTACTGGGCACGCATCCGGTTTTGAGCGGGCCTCGCCGCGCCCGGCGAGGCCGGCCTTCCTTTGGGCCTGAATTTGGACTCGCATGTTAGGCCCGTTCTCTTGTGGTACAACGAGCTGGGCCGTTTTCCGCTGCGTAGGTTATAACACTGCGGACATATTATTATTATTATTATATATATATATATATATATATATATATATATATATATATATATATATATATATAAAATGCGTTGCCACACACTTCAACACCGTCTCTCTCTCTCTCTACGGTGGTGGTGGCGGCACACCGCAGGGGTGGGGCCGTGGGGGGGGGGGGGGGGGGGAGGAGCGCGCGACGCACGGGGCGGCAACTATATACCGTTGATGATTGATTTGCTACGCCGCTGCTATATATCGTATTTGGATCGCCTCCTTGGTGTCCGGTGCCGCCGGAACTGCGCGCAGACGCGACAAGGCTCCAAGTTGGAAGTTGTTCCTCCTGTTGGATGCAAATACCGGAGGATCTTTCGCCGAGCGAGGTCCTCCCAAGCACCGCAACAGGAAGCACGCCGTCACGGCATCCGGAGGCGCATAGTTTCTCGATTGAATGGAGGCTAGGGTTTTTCCTTACCCCATACATGCTTCCCAAGAAGCAATCTCAACCGTTGAATCCAACCGAGATCAACGGTACACAAGCACTGGGCTTGTCGCTGGTTTGGGCTGCTTTGTTGGGCTCCAAATTCATCCTCCATGTGGAAGGATAGCCCAACAAAATCTGTTCCTAATCATACACAAACTCACAAAGATGAGGCTTTACGCCTTGCTTCACTCCAAATTCAGCATAGGTAGCCTCCGTTTTTGCAATTGCTTGTCCTCGAGTGTGGGGAAAAAAAAACCCTTCCGAATGACCCTTCCATTCGATCTTGCTTCATTGCCATGATAAAGCTCAATCCGCACACGAGAATGCATTGACAACACTAGCCTTCACACAACCAAAGTAATCGCTACGGATGTGTACACAAAGAAATCAGTTCCAAACCACAAGCGGTCATCCCGACAAAGAAAGTTTCAATAAACTATAAAATCGCACTATCAACCGCGGCAAATGAGTGCCACAATAAACAAACAAGCTCTGTCATTAGTCTTATGAAGTCAGGCATCTCAATTTTTAAAATATGATAAAAAAAAAAAGATGACAAGCTAGACGTTCATGGGTAGAAGTTCCATCCATTGTAAACTACGGACAATGTACAAAATACGACACAAAGAGTTTACAAAAATGTTGGTCGTAATGCTCGGTCACACACAACGCATGCTCATAAAGATCAACAATACTCCTATCATGCATATCCCCGATGTGCACAATGTTAAGGTAGAGCCCGCCACAAGGCAAAAATGTTACTTTTATGTCCTTGGAAGCCCCGCCTCTAGTTTCGTTTTCGCTTGCTGTTCATCCACATATTCGTAATCGGATTTGGCATGCTCGTCCGAAATTCTATTTTCTCGAGAACTTTAGGAGATATACAAAGACATCATCCTCTTGATATACAACATTATTAGCTTTCAAACCAAGTGTGGAATAATAGAACTGCCGAGTAGGGCTCAAATAAAAATAAAAACTCGGAATGGCCCTTCCATTCCATCTTGCTTCATGCCCATCATAATAAAGCTCAATCCGGATGGGCGAGAATGCATTGACAACACTAGCGTTCACACAACCAAAGTAATCACTTACACTTGTATATTAATGGAATGGCTAGCACTTACACTAGGTGGATACATCATGGGGAACCAAAGTGGAGGTTATACTATATGAAAATGAGGGCCTTGCCGATGAACCGGACTAGTATCAATGATGATCTTTGCATGAGTGTGGATGAAGAAGGCCATGATGATGGAATTTATGATATGGTGCACGAGGGAATTGTATACGTACTGAAGATGAAGGTAAAAGAAAAAGGTCTATGTTTGCAATTATATTGGAAGAGATGAAGCGGCAACTCAAAGACGATAAGGGTGGCATCTCCATCGACGAGGGCGAGTTTTTCCCCAGGTTTTCGCCCGAGTTTTTCTCTCCGAAAAAAATAGAGTAGCCAATAAGATACGACTATGATAGGGAGCTGCTAAACCATTACTTCCTAGCAGCTTCATGTGTACAATTTAAAATGACAAAGATATCCAAGAGTTTGCTAAACTAGTTTGCCATCCTTGAATTTTTGCAAAACGAAAAAAAAACTTGGCTCCAACGAGAAGAGGTAGTTCTTGGACGCCCATCACCGTATATATGGGAACAGAACCGACGAGAAGAGGTAAAGGAAGGGTGGAAATATAATTTAGTTTCACTCTCGGGGTTCCCGATGCAAGTTTGCTAGAGTGGGAAGTTTGTAGATCCGGGATTGGTTTAGTTAGTGGAAAATGAAATGCGCTTTGGGATTAGATTCGGCGTTTACGCAAGAAGATGTGCCTTCAAACAACGCTAGATCCTCTTTGTGCTTCTTGGGACTCCTCATCCTTTTATAATCTCCCGCGTGGGTCTTTGGGTTTGTACCTAGGATCAATCATCGAGAAAAAGGATTTTAAGATGACAAAATTATTGAGCAATGTTGTACAAGCTACTCCCTCCGTCCCATGGACTTCGTCGTTTTGACTTTTGAACTTCATGTTTGACCATCCGTCTTATTCAAAATATTTATGCAAATTATAAAATAAATTAATCAATATTCAAGTATCTTCGTTGATAAAATAAATCGTAACAAAATAAATTATATTTGTGAAAAAAATTGAATAAGACGAAACATCGAATAAGATGGCACGGAATCCGGGTGACAAACTCGAGTGGGGACGGAGGGAGTAGATAGCAAACCATTCAAAAAACCCTTCAAAAAAGGAAGGATAATGCACTTTACAATCTAGATTTCGGTGCTTATCCAAGAAGATATGCTTCCGCGACGGACCCCAGATCCGCAACCACCAAAAAGAAAAGAAGATGTGCTTCCGCTGACGGACCCCAGATCTGCAACCACCAAAAAAAAAAAAAAACTTTCAGTATTTCTTTGTTTCTAGAACCATATGAAAAACCATATCTAGCTGCATGGATGTGATAAAGAGGTGCACCTCGCCCGGGATGGAGACGGCGAGGCAGTCCCCCGTGTCGGACCGCTCTCTACTCTTATTTGCTTGAGATGAGTTTGGAAAGTCGGGACGGAGAAGAGGTGAGAAGAGTACTAGTACGTAGGTGTAGTATGGGAGAAGGAACAAGAGACGAGAGAGTGAGAGACTGCTGAGAGAAAAACGCCCATAGTAGCACTATAAAGGAATCCGAGGTGGCAAATCAGAGAGTGTTCGATGCGCACACCATGGTCCCACGGTTAATGTAAAAAAGGGCGATCTGTAACTTGTGTGCTATTTCAAAATTTCAAACATTGTTTGGAGTAATAGGACTATGGGAGAATTAGGAATTTGGCCCCTGAAAAAAAGTTTGTCCTACTCTATCCCAACTACCATCGTTTGGGCCCGCTTGTAATTTTATCTAAATATATCCATGTGATATCTTGTTTTGAAGAATTAATTGAAATAAATTTAATGGTGTAATCAAAATTTAATGCTCGGTCACACACGCAAGTACTCCTATCATGCATATCCCCGATGTGCACAAGGTCAAGGTAGAGACCGGCACAAGACAAAAATGTTGCTTTTATGTCCTTGGAAGCGCTGAACATTAGTTTCGTTTAAGCTAGTCGTGCATCCACATATTCAAAATCGCATTTGGCACGCCATACGTCCGAAATTCTATTTTCTCCGAACTTTGGCGTTTGTAATAAAGAAGTTGACAAATTCCACATCTCTCTTCCTGCCCTTGTAATCTAACAAGATTACCAGTTTCTTAAGGTGGCTTTGAAGACAATCAAGATATATGTTTTTTCAGATCGGTATTTTTAAAATCTCGGCGGTCACCGATAAACAGGAATATCGGATATATCGGAAATTTATCTACGATACAAAAAACTTCCGGACCAAATTTATAAAAATATTTATTTTGTTCAAAAAATCATGTACACCTATTCTATACCATTTTAGATAAAAAAATAAATGTAATTTCAAAAAGTACCAACTCAATGTGATCGAGCAAGAATAGCACCTTCAAAGACACGGCTTCAAATAATATAGGTGCACTAGTCCACAACATAATTCAAGTCCCAAATATTAGTCCAAATATTACAAAAAAGATAGTCGAAAACATCACTAGTCCACAACATAGCAGAATCGGTAGAGGTCCACGGTTCCAAACATGCATAAAACTAGGATAGTACAATCCTAGATGTTACAAATTCCACAAGTAGTGCCAAATATTACATAATATCGGTGCACAATCCAAAATACAACAAGTTGCACATGGCAAAATGAGTCCATATCGCACGGTACATTCATGTCAAATCACTACATTTTAGCAAACAATATGTTAGAATTCATACACTAAAAAGGCCAAGTCGACATTTCAGCTACCATAGTTAGTCAATTGCATGCTAGAAGTGGAAGAAACGCACCTCACCTCTTCACTAGTACAAGTTCTTATGGGGACTTTCTTCATCCTTTTCGATCTTGGATGAAGAGGGGAGGAGGTTGGTCGTACATTTGTCGTTGCCTTGCTCTTATGGCCGGCAGTGTCACCTCTACTACCGGTGTCATCAACGAGGTCAACCACAATGCCTTTGCACGAAGCCACACTCTTGCCTTTAGCACTAGCCGAAGCACGAGCTCCATCACCACCATTGTACTAGTAACAAATTAAAAAGTCATGAATTAGCATAGGGCACCAAATTATCGTGTCACACTCAAAGTTTTCAAGTGGAGCGTGGACCAAATTATTCCCGCTGTAATGAATTAGCATAGGGCCACTAATTGTTTGAAATTCATATTCATTCATATAGCAATAAAAGTACGGATTAAAAACCCCAAGGAGAAGTGCCTAGGCAATAAGTTACATGTGGATTATGTAGCGTAAAAGCGTCTTTCTATGTGATGCAAAACAAATCAGTAGCGCCTTGGAGCCAAAGCTCCAGTTTATCGCTAGCAAACAAAGCTCCGGTGTACACAACCACATATAGCTAAAAGTTAGCCAAAGAATCGTCAACCATTTTTAATTTTCCCTAAATCAAACTAATGAGATGTCATCGGTTGTATGCAAGCTAGAAGTGTTGCATCAGTATATATATGCGGCAGCTTTTGCATCATCAATCAATATGCATACACGGTAGCATGCATATGTATGTCGACCATTAAAAGGATCGATAGCATGCAAGACATCCGAATTTGAGGATCCCTACGACTCAATCAATATGCTTACACAAGAGCATCAATATAACACACACACATCGAATTTGAGGATCCCTATGACTCTACACACATCCGAGATTGAGGATGCAAACCTTCGGGATGGTTGGATTTGGCAAGTGCACGAGGGAAGGAGCCGGCTGGCCGGCGTTGGGCAACCAACGACGCCCGCGCGCTTGAGCCGATGGACGGGCGGCGCCTCTGGCCGGCGAGCAACGGGGAGGGCACCACCTCGGCGCCCGCGGCCGGGTCTTTGGACGGGCGGCGTCAGAAAGGGACGGCCCCGGGCCGCGGCGTCGTGCCGAAGCGTGGACGGGAGAGCGGGAAGCGGGACGAGCCGCCGGCGTAGCGCCGAGAGGGGACGAGGAGCTGGGCGCCGCGACGAGCGGACGGTGCCGCGCCCCAAGGCCGCGTCGGGTGGGCCGGCGGCCGCCGGTCCAGCGTGGAGCGGGGGGGCCGTGTTGATTCGGCCACCAACGACATATTTTAACGTCAACATTCTACCAATAAGGGGGTGAAACTATACCTTACTACACACATATACATTTATTATTGACATAATTCCACTTGTAGTGCCAAATAATGTTTTGCAGGATTTATATAAAAAACCAAGTGGAAAATGCACCAAAAGGCGCCTCCCTGGAAAGCGCATTCCTGAGAACATCAAGCCCAAGGGAGAAAAGTCCATAAAATATCAATATCCAAGCACAAGCCCAAGAGGTCGAGGCCCAAGTCCAACATGAAATGATAAACGGGCCGCAGGACATGGGTTCCATATTTTGGGCATAACTTTCTCATACGAAATCGGATTTCAGCGAACGAATACTCGAAACGAAGCTAACTCCGAGGCCCACGTGCTCGTGCAAAGTTTCAGCCCAAACGGACAAATTCTTGGTGCGGGCGCACCAAGTGGTGCGCGTGCACCCTCCCGGAGGCCAAATCAGCCCATCTTCGTCCTGGCGGCCCATCTCGACCTGAAAAGTTTGGAGGCGGTGTTTGCTTGCCCAGAAAACGGTGCGGGATTAGTACCAAATGGCTTAGCCAAGAGAGGATCCCATGGTGAAGGTCCTATAAATAGATGGGCACTCCCTCACTTGTAACACACACCACACAATGTAGCCTCTCTCTTCTTCTTCTTCTCCCTCCTCTTCTTTTCTTCTTCTTCTTTCTTCTTCTTCTTCCTCTTCTTCTTTTTCTTCTTCTTCTTCCTTCTTCTTCTTCTTCTTCTTCCTCTTTCTTCTTCTTTTTAGTTTGTACCTAGGAGGAGTTGGGCAAAGAAATAAAGGAGACAAGACATTTTGGAGCTATTCGGTATGAGCAATTTAGAGTTCTTCATCTTGTTCTTGTTCTCTAGTTATCAATATAGTCATGTTCTTGAATTAGAGTAAAGTTCTTGTGATATAATCTTGGTTGAAGAACTAGTCTATAGTTCCTATATCATGATCTTGTCTTATAGAATTTCGTGCTTAGTCTATCATACATACATGTTTAGACCAAAGAGCTAGATTGCTATGAAGAGTTCTACCTAGAGTTAGCCTTGGTTGATGTTGGGTTGCGGGATTGATAGTCGCGTTCCTTCGGGGGGCGCTCTAGTAGAAGGACCTCGGGGGACGGGTAAGCCTTGTTAACACGCTAGAGTGATAATCACTAGTGTAGACGTGGTGTCCGGGCTAGGGGTTGCCTATCTTTGTGGCGCATCCCACGGTTGAGGGGGGTAGGCGGCTTGGTCGTGACAAGCCTTGTCCGTCCCTTGAAATCCCCCCACGTTCGGATGTGGCGCAGTGCTAATTGCCGGACACTGTTCTTTGAGCGTGGGCCGGTGCCCGAAGTAATTCGGCAGAGACCTTGGCTATCTTGAATTGGAATCTCTAAACAGTTGAACATGTGTGTATCCGCTATCTTGACATGACTATCTAGGATATGCCTGCTCCATATTAGATTTATTCTTTTCTTCATTCTTTTATATTTATCCTTGAGATTGGCTCGAGTGTGTGTGTCAAGTTATCCTACTACCTATTCTATTTTACTCCTATTATGAGCATTGGTCTATTATACATTCGTGTCATCTTGACCATGTCCGAATTAGAGACTTTTACACCATGCCTTCCTTTGGGAAAATATAAATAACGATACCACCGAATACTTAGGGTGAAATGCTACAATGATAGATCCGCGGCGCTGCGAGATGAATATCTTGTTTGGCAAGATCTATCACCGTTGATAATCCCGTTCAGATCACCGACACGGTGGTTTCACTTGGGAATGTCAACGGCGCATTTCTGGCGCCGTTATTGGAGATGGGTTCTAAACCTGTTTCTAGTGATTGCGCTTAAGAAATGCAACAGGCCGCCGGAGGCTGCTTTTGTCGTCAAGGTCCGTCGGAGCGCGCGGCGGCGTGCTTTCTGTTCTCTTTTTTTTTATAGAAGGTGGCGGCTGGTTGGGAGTGAATGAGTAAGCTTCTAGGGTTATTTGGGGCTTTTATTTGGTGGCAACAATGTTGGCGGGGTTCTACAATATTTGGGCCCAAATTTTGGCGCCCACAGTTTCAAAAATTTCAAATTTTTGGCGGTAGTAGGAGCAATATACCGGACCCTAGCGGTAGACGCGACATTTCGAAATTACGGAAATTTTGGCCCGAAATTTTTCGGATGCTTCACCCCTTTTTGACCCGGCCTTCAAAGATACCCGCAAATGAAACAAACAAAAATGTCCGGAGCTAAACACCGCAAAACGTAGTGACAACGATTGCACAATTTGACTAAATGAACTTTCATTCGACATAATTCGGATTACACATAAACAAATTCAATTCATAAATCTCAAGAAATATCACCTACATTTGAGCGTGTTAAAAATCTCTTCAAGCAATATAAGCTAGAAACTAAATGTGGAATGTAAGGTACATATAAATTTTGATCCAAATGTTAGTTACCTTCACATAGAGCTTTTGGAGGGCAGGGAAACATTTCAGAAGACTAACAACATCATTAATGTCAGGGGAGATGGCATGCACACAACCAAAACTTTAATAGTTCCCATCGAGAGATGACATTCTTTTGGAGCGCAACTCCGCCGTGCCGCCATGGTCGCCGGCGAGTGTTGGTATTTATTAACTTGAGCGAGAAATCCGCAAGCGCCACGGATACTGGATGTAGCTTTCACGGGAGTATTCCAGAGTATCGATTTCCACGGGAACGTGAAGTGTACTAGAAAGGTTTAGAACGTCCTAAGATAATAATGGTGATGATGTGGAAAGAGAGGGTTAAGTTTTCTAAGTATTCTAATGAGATCTATATGATCAAAAGGCTCACTCTACTTTACTTACGTCGAACAACGGTACCGTCCCGATCCTCGAAAAAGAGCGGGAAAGGGTGATGGGGAAGGCCGCCAAAAAGCTCTACGAATCACCAACCCGAACGTGGTGGATTACAAAAGACCTGACAGGGCTGTCACCCCCTGGGGCTACCACAACTAACCGTGGGATTGGCGCAAACTTCGGGTAAACTCTAGTCTAGACACCACGTCTACACTATCGATTACTACTCTAGCCACGCACGATAACTAGAGCACTCAATACGAGCGGAGATCCATAAATATAGTAAAGTAAGAACTGAAAGTAATTAAATAGAATAAATAGAAATAATAAATGAAGAACCACGGAGATTGTCGAAGACGAACTTGTTAAAAAGAAGTACAATGATGATGAAGATCCGACAGTCCGGATCTCCGACTTTCTCCTCGCCTCTTCTTGATCTTACAACTAGATGAACTAGAAGAACTAGAACTAGAACTAGAACTAGATGAACTAGACAACTAGAGGGACCTCTCTCTTCTAATATGAAACCCTAGATTTTTCTCTCGTCGATAGCTAATGAGGAGATGATCCGGAGATGATTGAAACCGGGGGCCCGGGGCTTGCTTATATAGTCGGGAGGAGGTGCCACGTCTTGGACTTGGATTACAACTCGTACTCTTCCCGTCGTCGTCGGATCAAACCGACATTAAACAAGTGGTTTAGATCGCGTGTCAAAGTCGGTTGAGGAAGTCGAGGCGCGCCGATGGCGTGGAGGGGGAGGCCGGCCGGCCTTAATATTAGGCCGGTCGGCCCAAGATGGGCCCCACCTGGGCTGAGCTTTTTGTGGGTGCGTGCGTGTCGTCGTGCGTTTCGAATTGTATTAATTCGCGTCAAACGGAGTCCGGATGAGGGAGTTATGCCCGTTTTACCGAACCCCCGCTCTGCGACCGATATCTTCCGATTACGGGCTCCGAATATGGCAAATGATATATCCGTTTCGATCATCTCGACGAGCTCTTCGCAATGTTGTACTTTGATTCTTCATTTGAAGTACTTCTATGTTGCTCTTTTGTAGGAGTTGGATCGAGTACGATTGGGACACGTCTTGGAGTCGTATGTCACTCCAATTCATTGCTTTTCCTATTTAGTCCCTCGCAAATCATAACTTCACCAAAACTCGTGGAAATATGTTAGATAAACCCCTAGGTCTATGTTTATATTTATTTTATGTCCTTTTCCATGTTTAGTTGACAAGTAAAAGTATACGTTAATATGTGTCAACAAATGAGCATCTCATCGCTAACCCTCGGCGAAGCTCTCATCTAAATTTCTAATAATTATATTACAACTCAACACAGGGAAACAAACACATGTTGCAAATTAAAGCGAACCGATGTTTACACAACAATATGACAACGAAAACCAAATAAAACTAGTTTAGGGACATCTTGCACATCCTCAAGAAGGCGTATGCCGCTAAGCTGCTCAATTTGAGCGGCAAGAGTATGAACTCAAAATGGAGGCGGCACCGAGCGGAAAGCAAGACCGACGACGCCGCCCTCGCCCTCGTGGGTCATGCATTCTTCCGGCCGTACATAAGGCGTGGGAGTCGCCGATGCGCAGCTCTCTACACCGTTGAAGCGGTAGGGACACGAATCAAGGTTGGGTTGAGGCACACAAACGCGGTGAGGTCCGCCTGGGCCAAAATATGGGCTTTTCGGGCGGGAGATGGTTCGCCCACCGGCCCGTCGGGTTGCGGGCCATTGGCGATTCCATGCGGCCGGCGCCCCGCTTCTAGGTCCGCGGGGTTCCGATCGTACAACAAAGATCGCCAAGAAGTAAGCCGCGCCGAGTCCCGGCACGTGGCGCTCCCGAGGAGCTCCGCCGCTTGGGATCCCACGGCGCGCCGTCATCTTCACCATCCCCTTGTAGCATATGGCCTCCGGATGCTCGGCCTTGAGGAAGCCGGCGCCGAGCCCCCCGGGGAACTCTTTGTTTCGACAGCCAGCGGTGACGAATCCGGGCGGAGCGACACGAGCCGGATCGCCTCCTTGGTGTCGGTGTCTTCGCGGAACTTGCCGCGCACGCGACGAAGCTCCATGTACATCACCGCCGGCAACTTGTTCCTTCGGGCTGGAGGCAAAGGCTGGAGGATCTCCCGGCCGAGCAGGTCCTCCGGCAGCTGCAACAGCAAGCACGCCGTCGTCGGACGGCCGCCATCGCCTTCTTCTCCTTCTTCGCCTTGGGGGGGGCGGGGCGAGGGCGAGGAGGAGGGGAGGGCGGGAGGAGTGGCGTTGTGGGATAATGGGGATAATAACGAGGAGTGGAAAGCAGAGTAGAGAGGGAGTGAACTAGTAGTGAAGACAAGCGGACGGGGGTTAGACATAGACATGATGGACCCGGGGCACCTATTTTATAGTATTTCACCGCACTTGGAGTGTTGGTTACCGGCGAAAAGGACACAAAACTGTCTCCACCCCTTCAAGATCTACCACTTGGCGGACAATAATGGTAAGCGCCCAGTTGTGGAGTCCAACGAGGACAACTCTTCCCGTCCTCAAGAAGAAGCATCAAGGAGGAGAATATGACTTATTTAGATTGTGTGAACAACTTAGTTCTCATGCTTGGGTGTAAGTCCTAAAATAAACGACGGAGCTTTCGAGAAACATCCGCCGGCAATTATATATTAAAATAGGATTAATATTTATATTACATAATTAGTATCATTGGAAAGGTCTTTTGATCTAGTTTTTTAACAAATTTATTTGGAGATTTAAATCTTCTGTATTTTCTACAAATCGAGTCAAACTTGTGGCACGAAAATCCAAAACGTCGTTTATTTTAGGGACGGAGGATAGTATATGTTGGTGTTCGTCTCTTTCTTTATATATTATATTATATTATATTATATTATATTATATTATATTATATTATATTATATTATATTATATTATATTATATTATATTATATTATATTATATTATATTATATTATATTATATTATATTATATTATATATAATGTCCTAATCTACCTTTATGGAATATTTTAAATATTATGTTTGCCTATATGCTTCAATGTTGATGCAGTTTGATTTCTTATCATAACTCATAAGTGTTCATCTGCATGCATGCATGAGATGAATAATAGTCATATGCATGTCTTTAGCGTGTAGTGTACCATTTGATGGTTATTGTTTGTCACCGATGTGACTATTACTAGTTTTTTTTTTTTGGTTTCTTTGGTCATATGTATGGTTTCAAAGGGTAGACCTATTCGAATCTGCGTTTATCGTTTCTGAGACTCCCAAGAGTAGTTACTCCCCGCCTCAATAAAACCACGTTGCACATGTGTTCATACTTGTTTATCTTTGTTTGAGTATGTTTAGATACTCATATTAACGCAGTCTAGATTTTACTACGTAAATTTTTTTGAAGGAACCCATATTTTTTCATATATACAAACATATCACTACCGGCCGTATATAAACAAAGTATATCCACATATTCTACGTGATCCACCTACCCCCGCTAGATAGTCTAGTATGATCATATACTTAATCCCCATACACTCTAAGCCTCACCATGATATCCAAAGGGCGTGCCCTACCGCTTTGAACTAACTAAAAAAATGTTATAACTCACAAACCAAAAAATCAAATTAAATTCTGATTACACCATTGAATTCCTTTTAATAAATCCCGCAAAACAAGACCCATATGGATTATTTCGATAAAATTATAGTTGGCCCCACCGATGATAGTTGGTAGTATAGATTAAAGTAAAAAAAAAAAAAAGAGAATGGTAAAATGGACAAACTCCATGAGACGGATGGTCAAACATGAGGTTCAAAAGTTAAAAACGACAAACCCCATGAGACGGAGGGAGTAGTGATATTCTAACTCATCTCGGACACAAATAAAAACTAAATAAATATAGCTAGTTTTGGGGACGGACACATCGGCTGAAGGCGTGCATCGCCGCGACATCCAATTCCAAATGACGGAACCAGATTACGAACTCAAGATCGGCGCGGCACCGAAGCGCCGCAAAGACAGATGACGGTTCCTCCGCCCCGGTAGCGGTGGCGCACGCGCTTGCATCCTTCCGGCCATGCACAGACGTGGGGATCGACGACGACGCGCCGCCCGCACCATCGGGATCAACCAAGGTAGGGTTGCAAAGGCAGGCCCGATGAGGTCCTCCTGGGCCCAATAACGCGCTCCCGCAGATTATGGTCCGCCCACCGCCGTCGGGCTCGGGGGCCGCCGCCGATTCCATGGAGCACGCCCAGCCTTCTTGGTCCGCGGGGTTCGACGAATACAGCAAAGACGCATCAGAAAAAAGCCGCGCCGAAGTCCGCAAGCATTAGCGGCTTTCGAGGAGCTCCGGCCCCTTGGGATCCCACGGCCCGTCGTCATCCTCACCATCCCCTCATAGCATATGGCCTCCGGACGATTGGCCTCAAGAAGCGCCCCGCCAGAGCTCCTAGGGGAAACTTTGTGTATTGCCGGCACACCGACTATCCGACGGAGCGACACGAGTTGATCGCCTCCTCGGTGTCGGTTATGCCGAACTTGCGGCAAACGAGTCAAGAGATGCGTTCCTTCCGGATTTTTCTTGTCCTCCCGCATGATGCAGCGCCGAGGATCTCTTTGCCCGAGCGCGGTTCCTCCCGGCGCAGCAGGAAGCACGCGTCGTCACGGCATCCGCCGCCATCGCGCCTAGCGGTGTTGCCGGCCTCTTGCCCTTCATCTTCCTCGCTCGCCCTCCTTTGCCCTCCCCGAGTAGCCGGCCTCTTGCCCTTCCGCACCGCAAAGACGGGGAAACCGACGCTTCGCCACACGCAACCCCCGTAGCAATAATGAACGCCCGGCCGCCGCGCCGAGTCCCAATAAAAGTAAGGATGTTTTGGTCAAACAGTTCGGAATATAAAAATCATCATCAAAATACCTCGTCGTTGGCGGCACCTGTGTATTCTTGAGAGCACGAGAGCCTTTTCCACCACACGGCTCCTTAACTACGACGACGCGTTTATAGGGCCTTACATGCGAATCCTTGCATGCGAATCCTTTGCGTAATCCTACACACCTCGCTGTAGGATAGGGCCCATGTCTGGCCTTGCATGCGAATCCTTTGCGTATGGCTATTGTAGGATAGGGCCCACGCCCCGCCATTGTCGTTCCGCCCAATCCTTGGTGTAGGCCGTGCTCCCGCTTGCAGTGCCATCTCGCACCGCAGACGGTGCTCGAACGGGCGAGGCACCGATCGGGAAGACGACAACACGCAAGGATGCCTACTACTCCTACAGGCTCCTTTTTTTCGGCTTATTTCATTTTTATTCTCTCTCACGTAATACTATTAAATCAACCGAACCCGCTCAGCCTATATTTCAGCGCTCAAAAAAAAATAGTGTACAATACTCCCTCCGTCTCAAAATAATTCACCATATTGACTCTAAGACATCATGTTTGACCGCCGCCTTATTCAAATTATTTATACAATTTAGAAATAAATAAATTATTATTAAAGTATCTCTAATAATAAACTAAGTCACATCAAAATGGATGATGTTTATATAAAAAATTTGAATAAGACGAGCGGTCAAAATTTGTCGCAAATGGGTACCGGGAACCTACGCCACCCAACGTAACCAGCTCCAAGTTCGCCAGGAATCCAGGCCTTCCCGTGTGGTGTACACGCCACGGGGCCACGTCGGATGAGCAGCGAGAGGCACACGAGAGAGTGTGGAGACAAGTGCATGCGCCAGGGCGGGGCCCACTATGTAAACCACTGTACCTTAAAACTAGATTACACCATTGAATTCGTTTCAATTAATCCTTCAAAACTAGATCTCCGATGAAATATATATTTAGATAAAATTATAAGTAGGCCCCACTCGATTGTAGTTGGTCTAGAGTAGAGATAAAGAAGGGAATCTTGATGACTAGGATGTACTACATACTACTCCCGTATAGAAGAAGTAGTAAATAGAGAAACACGAAAGCGGATAGCCCGGCATCGTTTATCTTCTTCGCCTCGCCGCCCTCACGTTTCGCCGCCCCCGCCACCAGCCACCACCCCGCCGGCCCTAGCGAGCCCGGCCAACCCTAGCGCCCAAGGGCGGCCACCCGCTTCCCCCACAGAGAATCACATATCACAGAGCTTTCTATAGGAAGAACAACTCACAGAGGGGAGGGGAGGAGGAAGAGAGGAGAAGGACATCCAAACAACACAAATTTGGAAAAATATAACACATTGCATGATTACGACTAATAAAATATCTCAGTTTTCATGCATACTCCTACTCGGGATCTTTTCAACATAAACCATGCATATGATCGATCAAATTAATCCTCGCTCGATCGAGAACATCAACCATCACGCGGCGCGCACCAAAAGCTATCCAATTCAGTTTGTTTGATCGACAACACCATCCGGAGAAAGAGGAGGTAGAAATAGATCAGTGCCGCCTAGCACTACAAATAGAAAGTTTGATTGTGTGAAGATCACAAACCCGAGACAACGTGAATGATATCCATGCTCGCCGCTGATATCTACCGCAAAAGATTGATCGGACCGAAGAATCCTCATACACTCGCCGCGGATCCTACACTCCTCGCCGCAGTAACATGGAGCACACCACACCACCCGAGACGCGAGGACGCCGCCGCACCGCTTTTGGTCGGCAGACCGATGCCCGTCATGGCGAGGCACCATTTGGGCTATAGGATGGGATGTACGCCACTCTTCTAGTATATGCTCCGCCAAGTCGCCCAACCTAAAACTCCATGCATGTCGGCGGGGCCGAGTACACTTGATGCTCTTCCACGCCCCCCCGCCGCCGGGTTGTCACCTTCGATATCCCGCAACACCCGCCGGCATAGTCGCCGCCCCCGCGGCACCGTGTTAGCCCCCAGAGCACAAGAGCAAGAACATAGTCGGCGGGCTTCATGCCCTAACGCGGCAGGCCGCAAAGATCAGGAGTGACGGTTTCTTTGGTGCAGCGCCTTCGACGAAGATGGCATACATGCCGGCTCGGCACGCCTCCGGGTTGCCGACGGCGAGGAGGTCGGGTGCAAAGACTCTCGCGATACTTGAGCGAGTAGTACAGCGCCCGCAGACGCCGACCCACCGGTGCAGCACCAGGTCTAGTCGGATGTCCGTCCCACTGGGGTCGCCGCGACGGGCGCTTTCATCTCGCGAACATGTGGCCCGCAGATTGGTGAGGGCCCCATGGGATCTCGCAGCGTCCTTGGCGACGAATCGCAATCTCGCAAGCATGTCACGCGGAAGGTTTTCCATGGCGCGAGGCGGCGACGCGGCGGGGGCTTTTTGGTGGAAGCTCTGAGCGCCCTCTAGCTATGGTTTGTGCAATTGTGCGGCGAAGAATGGTCATTGCCACCGAGGCGGTGAGCTGGAACAAAGCCGGGCGCTCGCTTGGTGAGCAGCAATAATGCGGTGCGCTACGGTGCAGTGGACGTAATGAGCGGGCCGGGCTGGTGCACTATCCCAATGCTCGCCTCAGAAGATACGGAGTAGTACGTACTACAAAATGTTTTCAAATCGCTACACCCTCCGTCCCACAAATAAAAGTCCGTGTTTGACTTCTACAATCCTTGTTTGACCATTCGCCTTATTCAAAAAATGTTTTAAAAATTTAGATATTTTGTTATGATTTATTTTATCGTTAGAGATACTTTTATAATCATTTATTTATTTTATTATTTGCATAAAAAATTAAATAAGACGAATGGTCAAACAGGGATTGTAAAAGTCAAAAACGGACTTTTATTTGTGGGACGGAGAGTGTATATGTTTTCCATGACAAGATGATCTCAAATCAAAAGGTTGTAAACTACAAAGTTTCATAATTGAGAACTACAATCGGTATGTTGGTGGTTTGTCTATCCGACGTCACTTAAAAACATTTAAATTTCATTTATTTATTTATTTATTGAATTTGAGACCTAGTTTTCCATTACAAGATAATGTCAAATCAAAAAGTTCTAAACTAGAGAGTTTCAGAACTTAGCAAGATCTACAATTCTTATTTTAGTTTTCCCCATCCAACATAGTGCTAGTGACATTGTTCACAAATCTTAGAAATCTCTCTCGTAGTTTCATAAACGCCGAGACATGTGTAACTCGCGGAACAATGTTACCGCGACGTCGTCGGATCAAGAAATGACCCGCTGAAATACCGCAATGGAATGAGCAGATGGCTTTATTTTTTTCAGACGCACTATCCCAATGGTCATCTCAGAAGATTTCTTCCGTTAAAATCACTAGGTGCTCCAAAATTGATGTTTGAGTTGTGATTTTTGAAATTTAAAATTGAAATGTTATCGATGAAACATGACAAGAGTAATAGAAGTAAGAATACAATCGCCTGATAGAGCATGATTTGACAAAAATTTAGAAAGAAAAACCATCATTTTTGGAGTTACTATGATGGAGAAAGACTAGTTACAAGTTTTGACCACGATTAAAAAGAAAAATTAGGTTCTTGAGCCCCGAAGGTCTCCGACGTGGCGGCACACCGGCAAGGCGCGGATGTTAGCGGAGATGAGGTCTCTTGCGACGGGAGGACCACCACCGTGATCCCCATAACCTAGCTATAAGTTAAATTTACCTAGTATGCGCTATTGGATGAGCGGGTTTAGTCTCCTTCCGAGCTCGACACCGACGGTGGCGGGTACGGGCGGAGTGGGGATCGACGCCCGCCAATGACGACAAGCCGAGGTCAAATAGACGTTATGGAAAGCACCAAAGAACGCACAGAAATTCCTTTGAACACACGGCCGAGGCGGGACGGGTCGGAGAGGGGTTGCCGTCGCGAGAACGATCGAACGGGGCGGGCGACATGGCGTTGTTCCAGGCGACGACAACGCACACGGCGCGATAAGCATAACCGCCAAGCCGACGAGCCTCGAGGTGCCGAGGTAAGAGAGAAGGCAAAGATCGAAGTTCATCCGAGGCGGCTAGGCACGCCGAGGTGCTCAAGGGCGCCATTGCCGCGTGGTCCGGCGGACACGGCAGCGCTGCTCGAGGCGATGTCAACGGCACGTGCATAACCTCCAAGCCAACGAGCCTCGAGGTTCCAAGGTAGAGAAGGGTGTGACCGTGTGAGTTCAGCCCGAGGCGGCTAGCTAGCCACGCCGAGGTGCTCGAGGCGCCATGGGCGCGGGGCGACGCCGGCGAGAATCGCAAATAAATTTAACACATGAATACACCATTGTCGCCTGTTTCACTCATCATTTCAGCTGCAATCAAACATCCACGCAAAGACATGATTTAGAGAAATACAACACATATATTAAATCACAAACACAATACCACAAGACACAATTAAAATATAACACAAGGATTACAATGAATTAAAACATCTCACCAGTGTTCATCACTGCATGCTACTCAGAGAATCAATCGAACATCAACCAATCCATGCATGCACACAACCAAAAGCTAGCAAAAGTTGTTTGATCGATCTAGATCATGTAGCTAGAGAGCTAAGCTATAGATAAATGTACACACACACACACACACACACACACATATATAGACCAACGCCGCTTATACCAACGAAGAAAATGAAGAACATACCACACTCGGCGCGGATCCTACACTCCTCGCCGCAAGACACCCACCGCAGCGGTGGCCCCCATTCCCGCCAGTGGCGCCGCAGCTTGTCTCCCCAATATGCACCGATGCCCGCCCCGGCGAGGCCCGTTGGGCCCAGGAGGAGGATGCCGCCACTCTTGATAGCAGTGGCACAACGCCGCTCAACACTTCTATTGCTTGTCCGGGTGCTCGCGCGCTACATCCAGAGTCGAGGCAGCGCCGCCGCCGCCGTGTCGGGCAGATCTCCCGCAACACCTCTCGGCATGGTCGCCATCACCGGGCGGTGGCGTTCCGCCAGAGCGTAAGAGCGTGCACGTACTGGCGAGCACATGCCCCGAGTCGGCGGCTTGTTTCCTTTGTCGAGAGGCGGCGAGACGGTGAGGCGACCTTCCACGAACACGCGCACATGCTCGCTTCGGGGCACGCCTCCGGGTTGCCGACCGGGCGAAGCTTGCCGATGAGACTCGCGCGGTACTCGCTACGCGAGTGGTACAGCGGCCCGGCCCGCACGTAGCCGCCGACGCCGACCCCGCCGCCGCTGCAAAGACCGGCCTAGTGGGATGCTCCCGTCCAAGATGTCGCCGCGGCACGCTCGTGTCCGTGTACAGGTGGCCCGTAGATTGTAGAGGTCCTCCATAGGATCCTCGCGCCATGGCGACGCGGAGCGCAATGTCCTCAAGCAACTCCCGCGGAAGGTTGTCCGTGTTCTCCATGGCTCGAGGCGCGGGGCGCTGTGGGGGCTTTTTTGTCGGAAACTTTGAGCGCGGGCGGGGCGGAGGTGAATAGCAAAGAATAATACGGGTGGCGCCCGGCCGGTGCGTGCCCCCCGTGCAGCCACGTGTTTTTTTTAGGGAGCGCCCGAGAGGCTTGCGACGACATGACCGGTGTGTACAGCTTATTTTCGAGACCACGCCGCCGCGCGTAAAATTCATCTAGTACAGCTTATTTTCGCGACCGCGCCAAATTTTTTTTTTTTCAAGAGCACGCCTAGGCGCTGCTTTTCATTAAGCGTAAAGAGTGTTACGCCTAGGGCGCAATGAATGAATACCAACGCCTTTTGATAGAGCGCTCAGAACCTTTGCACGGTGCGCGTGCGGTGTAGGTGTATCCTTTGCGTGGAGAGCTCGGGCTTAACGCCCGCCATCGCCCCCCGGATTCCGTGCCATCTTTTTCGATGCGCCGCCTTATTCAAATTTTTTACATAAATATAATTTATTTTGTTATTTTATCAATATTGATACTTGAATATTGATTAATTTATTTTATGATTTACATAAATATTTTAAATAAGACGGATGGTCAAACATATGAAATTCAAAAGTCAAAAAAAGACAAACTCCATGGGACAGAGGGAGTATATCACAAATTCACAATTAATCACAACTAATAAAAAGTTCTCGCCACCATCACGCCGCACACATACAATGTGGATCGACATCAAGCATCACGCACGCACTCAAAAAGCTATGGAATTAAGTTTGTTCGATCGAGGTCTCCATCTAGAGCACTAGAAATAGAAAGTTTGATCGTAAGAAGATCACCAACCACGGCAAAAGATTAAGTTGAGTGAAGAACCTTCGACACTTGTCCGCGATCCCCGCACTCCTCGCCGCGTAACACGCAACACACATCACCCGAGCCCTCACCCGAGACGGCACTACGGCAAGACCGCCCCGGCCGGGCCGCACAGATGCCCGTCATGGCGAGGCACCATTTGGGCTATAGGACGACGGCACTCTTTCTCGTATATGCGCCGCCAAGTAGCCCACCATATCGCTTCCATGCCTCTCGGGCGGGCCGAGTACGCTTGATGTTCTTCCACGCCCCAGCCATTGCCGCGGTCGCCTTCGATCTCCCGCAATACCGCCGGCATAGTCGCCGCCCGCGGGCAACCGCCGTTGGCCCTCAGAGAGCACAAGAGCAAGAACATACTTGGCGGTTTCATGCCTCGACGCGGGGCGGCGCGCCGCAAAGATCTCGAGCGACGGCGTGACGGTGAAGCTGCCTTTCGACATAGACGGCATTCATGCCGCTATGAAGCACGCGATCCCGTTGCCGACGGCGGCGAAGCTTGGTGACAAGACTCGCGATCCTCGAGCGACACCCATCGCGCCGGGCGGGTACGTAAACATCCGGGTCTAGTCGGATGTTCGCCCCACCGGGGGTCGCCAGACGCCGCCATCATTCGCGAACATGTGGCCCGCAGATTGGCGAGGTCCCCATGGGATTCAAGGCGGCGCCCTTGGCGACTCGAATCGCACTGCGGCAAGCATGTCACGCGGAAGGTTTTCCATGGCGCGAGGTGGCGCGCGGGCGGGGGCTTTTTTTGGTGGAAGCTCGAGCGCGCTCTAGCTATGTTTTGTGCGGTGGGGAGCTGAACAGCAGTTGGTGAGCAGTGCGTAGCACGGTGCACGGACGTGGGATTTTATGAGCGGGCCGGGCGGTGCACTCCGGCGGCGTTATCGAGCTAGCGACGTACTATTCCAAGGCTCGCCCAGAAGATTTCTTCTCGTTAAAATCACTAGGTGGTCCAAAATTGATGTTTGGAGTTGTAATTTTTGAAATTTAAAATTGAAATGTTATCGATGATACATGACAAGAGCATGATTTGACAAAAAAATTTAGAAAGAAAACCATCATTTTGGAGTTACTATGAGGGAGAAAGACTAGTTACAACTTTTGACCATGATTAAAAAGAAAAATTAGGGTTCTTGAGCCCCAAGGTCTCACCATCGCAAACGTGAATATAACACTAATTACCACATATATACATCAACCATCACGCATCAAAAGTAAGATAGATTCATGCAACTCCACCGCCCATCGCGGCAACACGTAAGAACTTACTACACTTCGGGCGCGGATCCTACACCTCGGTGCGTAACGAGGGGGTTTGTATGCCATAGGCCGTGCCCCCATTCGCACGGTGCCGCAGTAGTCTCCCCATGTGCACCGATGCCCGCCCCGGGCGAGGCACCGGTTGTGCTAGAGGAAGACGAAGATATCGCTTCTCTCGCATATGGCGCCACCAACAAGTCGCTTCAGAACACTTCCACGCCGTTGCCGAGTTCTCGCGAGATTTCACGGCCCTCCAGTGGTGCAGCCATCGCCGCCGCCATGTCGCGCCCCCAGCCTCGCAACACCGCCGGCGCTGGTCGTCATCGGGCGGGGCGGTGGCATTCCGCCTCAGAGCGTAAGAGAATGCACATACCGAGCGAGTGCATGCCCCGGAAGCTGGCGGCTTGTTCCAAAGCAAGCCGAAGGGCGGGAGAGACGGTGCCGCGGGCCTTCCACGAACACGGCAGACGCCTTCTAAAGCACGCCTCCGGTTGCCGACCGGCGAGCTTGCCGATGAGACTCGCGCGGTACTCGCGCGAGTAGTACGCCCGGGCGCAGACGCCGGCCGCCCGTCGCCCGCCGTCGCAAAGACCCCGGGCCTAGTGGGATGCCCGGTCCGCATGGCGCCGCCGCACGCCGCGTGTCCGTGCACAGGTGGCCCGTAGATTGTAGAGGGCCTCGTGATAGGATCCCCGCGGCGGCCATGGCGACGCGGAGCGCAACGCCTCAAGCAACTCCCCGCGGAAGGTTCTCGCAAAGATGGCTCGGGCTCACGGCCGCACGGTTTTCCCCGGAAAGCTCGCGGCCCGGGTCCGGGGAAAGGAAGATGAACAGTGTTCTCGCCGATAATGCGAGATGGAGGGCGTAAAAGTACCGCCGGGCCGGGCCGGGCCGGGCCGATGATTTGTTGTGACTTGTGAGAGAAAAGCACCGTTGGGCACCGAACGACCGAGAGTGAGTTGGGATTATTACCGAGTACACCAGTGGGCCTGGCCGTCGGGCCGAGGCAAACATGAGGTCGAGTGACAAACATGACTTGGGATTTTTTTTCCATGGGACGGCCGATCATATCCACGCTTCCACACATGACACACCTTGCATGCGTATCCTTTGCGTGATCGCCCGATCCATGATGGGGTTTCGGTTTTTCGGGTCTCGGTTTCTTGGTATGGGAGGGCGATTTTTTTTTTTGACGTAATAGAGGGAGAGGGTTTGATTTTTGGTTGGTGTGTGCGTGGAATGGGGGTGGGGCCGGGTGGTAGTGTAATCGTGGTGGACGGCTGGGTGGCATGTGTATATGGCTTGGGTGGGGTAGGCGGGCCCGTGGGAAGTGAAGGAGAAGGGTCGGTTAACTCGTGAGTGGTTCGTGGGCTGTATGTGGTGGTGAGTTGGAGTAGATTCGAAACAGAAGAAAAAATAGAAATATATATATACCCGGTGCACTTTCTATACACCTACACCCATATTCAAAAATCACATTCGGTTTGAGTATGTTTAGATACTCATTAAGATACTCTAGATCTTACTACACCTAAAAAAATTTTGAAGGAACCTATATTTTTTAATATATTACATAAAATGCCACTACTGTTGTATATATAAAAAAAGTATATCCATATACTCAACGTATGAATACATGCTTAACATATATACCACCATGGATGGTCTAGTATGATCATATACTTCATCCACATGCACTTCGCTCGTCATGTACGGCAACGCCAGCAGGATATGACGCGTGAAGGGAAGTTCAAGAGATTAAATCATCTACCAAGGATTTCCTCAAATAAATTATTATATATGTTTTATTACATTACCGTAAGTTGTCACCCGTCCAACATATCTAAATATTTCTATTCGATATTGGTTCATTTTTGAGTTTAAACATAAGATTAAATAATCTTTATGCAAATGAGTATATACTCTATTTCATACATTTAAGTTCTTCGTTACTAACTTTGTTTCTAACCTGCACAAGCAAAGTAATTTCGCTCAATAGCTAATTGTGATCAGATTTCACAACGATTACAATTCTTTTTTTTTTTTGAGATTAAACAAGACAATAATTCAATCCTTTAACAATACCCTTTCCTACCCGCAAAGAATGTGTGGGGAATTCCGCTAGTATTTAGATAAAATTATAAGTGGGCCCCATTGATGGTAGTTGTATAGAGTAGAGATAAATGAGGCATGAGTGCGGAAGAAAAGTGTAAAGGAAGGAATCTTGATGACTATAGGCCATATAGAGGATCGAGGCAAATAGAGATACATCATCAGTCGGAGTGCGGAAGAAAGTATCAGAAGGAGGGAAATCTTGATGATCAAGATGTATAGAGGAAGTAAATAGAGAAACATTATGACGGGCGAGGTGCACTCGCTAACTCCATGCGCACAATATATTTTTTGTACAATATTCAAGATATGGATAATGGGTTACACGATGGGGTTAAAAACCTAGGAAAGCTACTCATTTCTCGGTAGCAAGGCGGTAGCAAAGCAGTGAATCGCTGACGGAAGAAAAAAAAAAGGACGGGCCGATCAATCTCAAATACATCTTAGCCCTCCTAATCTATGTAATTATGAATAAAAATTTAGGTGGGGCTTATTAGGTAGGGCTCGCGGTAATTTTGATCGATAGGGGGGCTATAGAGCCCAACCTACTCATTTCTCGTAGCAAGGCGGTAGTGGGAGTAGTCGATAGTGTGGAGTGATTGCCTTGTGTACGTGGAGGAGAATAGATTCATGTTGCGCGTGTGTATAGCAAATATAGGTTTCAAAAATTTTTTTTTCCATGACCTTGCATGCGTATCCTTTGCATATCCCACACACCCCTCTCGCCAAGAGGGCGACGTCCGCCATCGTTAGCGCAGTTCCATCAAGATCGATGCCTGCTCTCGACGGGCGAGGCACCGATTGGGCCGTGACGAGGACGAAGGAGGGACGCGAGTATATAGACTCGCTTATCTTATTTCAGCTTATATTCTCTCTCACGTAATACTATTCAATCAGCCATCAGCCAAAATCACCGAACAACTTTTTTTCGAAAGCACGGGTCCCAGAACATACACCCTCCGGCCCCACAAATAAAAGTCCGTTTTTGACTTTTACAATCCCTCGCTTGACCATTCGCCTTATTTACAATCCCCCGCTTGACCATTCATTACGCTTTTGACCACAGATTAAAATTCTTGAGCCCCGAAAAGTTTCTCCGACATGGGCAAAGCACACCGGGCGGCTTGCGGATGTCACCGGAGATGAGGTCTCTAGAGACGGGTGGACAACCACCGCACCGTAACCTAGAGCGTTGCTATCTATGCTATCGAATGAGCGAGAAGGGTGAGAGTCCAGCCCGAGTCGGCTAGCTCGTCGCGGGCGAGGTGCTCGCAGCCGCCATGGCTATGTGGCACGCCGGGCGGTGAGAATCGCAAATAAATTTAACACATGGATTACAACGAATTAAAACATCTCGTGGTTCATCATCGCTACCGAGGATCGATCGAACATCAACCAATGCATACATGCATCACCGCCAGCGTATGCATGCACACAAACAGAGACGCCGCCGCATCGCATCATCATCCTCTAGATCGAGCCCGGCCGCTCTCGCAAAGAGAGATTAACCTATCACACTCGCCGCGAATCCTACACTCCTCGCCGCAAGACACCCCCGTGACTCGCACGGCATTGTGGATAAAATCCTCGTTAGCACTATACTCATCGTTCGCAATGCCGCCGCAGCCGTAGTAAAAATCTGCGGTGCCTCATCTTCCCATCTCGCACCGATGCCCGCCATGGCGAGGCACCGGTTGGGGCCGAGGAGGAAGACGAAGCCGCTTACCTTCAATGGCATCCGTCACCACCGCCATTGCATTGTTGAAGTGCAGCGGCAGTTCAAGCTCCCCAACATTTTTGCCACCTCGCCGTATCTTCTTCCTCAATCTCCCGCAACACCTCTCGGCATGGTCGCCATCGGCGGCGGGCGTTCCGCCCAGAGCAAGAAGGCGTGCACATAGCGAGCAGGTGCATGCCCCGAGTCGGGCGGCTTGTTTCAGCCTTGTCGAGAGGCGGCGAGATGGTGTCGCGGCCTTCCACGAACACACGGCACATGCCCGCTCAAGCACGCCCGGTTGCCGACGACCGGCGAAGCTCGGTGATGAGACTCGCGCGATACCGCGCGAGTAGTACAGCGGCCGGGAGCAGACGTAGCGCCGCCGCCGACGCCGACCCGCCGCCGCCGTTGCAAAGACCGGCCTAGTGGGATGCTCCGGTCCACATGGCGCCCGCGCACGCTCGTGTCCAGTACAGGTGGCCCGCAGATTGTAGAGGTCCTCCATAGGATCCTCTCGCGCCATGGCGACGTGAAGCGCAATGTCCTCAAGCAACTCCCACGGAAGGTTCTCCATGGCAAGAGGGCCGTGCCGGTGCGGTGGGGGCTTTTTGCTTGAGCTTTGAGCGGCGGCGACGTGAATGAAAGCCGGCCCTCACCGGGTGAGCAGAATAATACGGGTGCGTTCGCAATATATAATGCAAAGGCGCTCGAGGAGCTGGCCGGCCGGGTGAGCACCGCGGGGGAGCGGTCGAGCGACGCACAAACATGCATGGCCCGCGGAACGCATCAAAGCAAGTAAATGGATAGACGCGCTCTTTTTCCCAATACGCGATCCGTATGTCTCGAATCGTTGCATGTTTATCCATGACAAGATGATCTCAAATCAAAAGCTTGTAAACTACAAAGTTTCATGGATATTTGGGAACTACGCTTTAATCTTTATATTGGTAGTTTGTCGGAGGTCATTCAAAAAATTTAAATTTCCAAATTTCATTTGTTTTATTTTATTTTAAAAAAATTGAGACCTAGTTTTCCATTACAAGATAATGCCAAATCAAAAGGTTTTAAACTAGAAAGTTTCATAACTTAGTAAGATCTACAATTAATTCTCAATTTGGTTGTTTCCCCATCCGACATCCATGCTAGTGATTGTTCATGAATCTTAATTATACACCACAAAGAAACATGAATATACCACTGCTCATTCATTCATCATCTCAAAGTGCAATTAGAGCACTCACAATGCAGACTCTACCATGGTTTCTATCCTCATTTATTACCCCTCTATTTATTGCTTTTTGCTGATGTGGCGCTATATTTATTGAAGAGAGAGAGGAAAAACACAAGAAACCAAGTCTAACTAAGAAACCAGAGGTCTTCACGTAAAACCAAGACAATTTGTGAGAGTGACAAGTGGGCCATATGACATCATGATAGAAAATTGTATTGTGGGAGATAGTTTCTTGACACAATGTCCAAGACTTTAGAAACCATGATATAGTTTCTAGCATTGTGAGTGCCCTTAATAATCAAACATCCACGCAGCACATGATTTAGAGTAACACAATGCCACCTCACCACCCCACTATCACCCCACTAGCATGCCACCTCACCAGCCCACTAACCCTTCCTTGTGCCACATCATCAACATGTCCCACATGTCTATGGGCATAAAAAAAGGGTTATAACTCTTGAACCAAAAAATAAATCAAATTCTGATTGCACCATTAAATTTATTTTAATAAAACCTTTAAAATAAGATCTCACATGGATATATTTTGATAAAATTATAAGTAGGACCTGTTGGTATAGAAAAAAAAAGAAAAGTAAAAGAAAAATTAAAAAAAAGAGAAAAAAAAAGAAAGAAAAAGAATAGGAGGGTGATAGTAATATTGTAACACCGTTTGTAAAAGTAAAAAAATTGCGTTTATTTTGGGACGGAGGGAGTAGGCTTTTTTTTTTTAGGAGCGGGCCGCGACCGGTGAGGCCTCGCGACGACATGACCGGTGCTAGTACTACAACAGAATGAATGCCAACGCCTTTTGATAGAGCGCGTCTCTAACATTTACACCTTTGCGTGCGTGCATACCTTTGCGTAGAGTAGCTTAGGCCGCCTCGCCGCGCGCCCGCAGGTCCGCCATCGGGCGCAAGTGTCATCATTATACCGATGCCCGCTCCATCGGCGAGGCACCGACGAGGACGAAGGACCGACCGCCTAGTACTCCTACTACTACGCACGCACAGCCAGACGTTACCCCGAATACTTCCCCCGATTTGGCTTTGTCAAGATCGAGATACGCACTATCCGATACGCCAGATATACGGCATCGCACCCCTACCGCCGCAGAAGACGCCCGCCTTTCGTGAGCAAGTATTATGGTAGGGTCAGAAGCGGGTCAGAAGCTTATAACCCGGCTTGGGCACAAGAACAATATGTGAGATAGACAAGTGGGTCCTATATTAATTAGAAAGAGCTAACCATCGTATGGGTGGGGCCGGGAGAAGGCAGCACCCGGCTTGTCGGGTCAGTATTACTTGCTCAAGCGGCGGAGCAGCCTCGCTGCCTAGTCGCGTGGTGGATCACCGCCCTTCTCGCTAGGCATGCCACCCGACAAAGCGAAGCATTGAATTTCGCCCAGCAGCGCAAGCAAGCGCGCCCCCGCCGTTGATCCTCATACATACATTTGTCTATTCCTCGATTCTCCCATGCATGCTTGGTGAGGCAGCCATAGTGCCAATGTAGCCCCGTCAGACTATTTCTATTTTTTTAAAATTTGTTTCATTTTTTCAATAGAAAATAAAAGGAAAACGCCCTCAAATGCTTCATAGGAGTAGCTAGAGATGCCTATTTTTATTTGCTCCGCTAGAGTAAAATTGTCCTAATTATACCGGTGTGCAACATATCGTATATATGCTTTCAAATTGACAGATAATTTGGATAGATTTCATTAGAACTGTCACACTATTCAAGAGCAAACATCCACACATATTTGAAAAATAAATATATAGCACATGGATTATGTAGTTAGTACTATATATCACAACTAATAACACACATGTCTCAAATCGAAGTGTGGCAAGATTCTTAGGCAAAACAAGTGTGGCAAATTACTAAAAGGCTTTAGAACAGCCTTTCAAGACCTTTGCTAGAGGGATGGCTCCGCGATGTCGGGCGGCGTTTCGTCATATCGGGCAAACAACGACTCGGATCGTGTCGGTTCGCCGGGTTATTGGTGCCGAAGCCCGCCGGGTAGCGGGAGAGGTCTTCCTCCGCCCGCGCCGCCATCGCCGCCACGCCATGCCCGCACCGATGAAGAGGCCGTGAGCAAGCGAGATCATCGGCGCGGTCGCTTACGCGGGCCGAGGCGGTCGCACCGCCGCACCGCTGGCGTTCACCTTGTCCGCGATCACGGTGCCGATAGCCGCCATCCGGGCGTTTTTCGGCAGATAGCGCCGCAATTGAAAGATCAAATTCTACCGTGGGGAAAGCAAAGTGTTGAATCAGAGATAGATCGTGGTTTTTCGTAAGACAAACCACCGATGCGCGCGATTTAATTGCCGCCGCCGCTCCTCCCATTCCAGCTCCTTCTGACATCTTTTGAGAGTACCGAGTACTCATTCTGAACCCGCCTCGTCTCGCGCGCGGATGCTCTCGACGTAGGAGCGTGAATACTCCAACCCGATCCCGATGAAGAGGATGAAGAATCGGAGGAGGCCGAAGTTTGCACCCCGCGGGATGACCGGGCGGAGCTGTTTTCCTCACATCGGGAAGTACGTGCCCCCCGCCTCTACCTCCGCCGAGGAATCTCTAAACAAAAGCGAAGGGTTGCGTTAAGAACAGATTACAAGAAAAACAAGAAGCGTATCAAGTAATGAAACTCACCCAACTCGGCGATGAGGACCGCGGCTTCCTCCCTCGTCTCTTCCTTCCTCGGCCGCTTGCCAAGGTTGCGTATTGGACCGCCATCGGTGAGCTTGATATTTTAGTGAAGCAGAGGGCAAGAAGGCGTAGATGAAGATGAAGGAGTATACGAACGGATTGAGGTAAAGGAGAGAGCCGGTGCGCTCAGTATTTCGCCTTATTTATCAGAGGCCAAAACAGGGGGATCGTGGGAAACCATGAATGAGATCGTGGCGCGTATCCCTGAAAAACAGATTGGAATGCCGAACGGCACGTTGGGAAGTTTCCTAACGAACAACCATTCAAGTGGGCTTGATTTCTTCTTGAAATGCCCCGTCCATTAAAGGTTTGGTTCGTGTTTTTATTCGAAAAAGAATTCAGTGTTGATTCTCGAGGACTATGGTCAATTTTGGAGCAAAAGGTACTTTTACCCAAAAATTGAGGAGGCATGTGTTAACACTGAAATTTGGTAGGCCTCGATGATAAACCGCCGCTGCAAGATGCTAATATTGGAACTAATATACCAAATATGTACAATATTATACCAAGTATATGTACAATATTATACCAAGTATATGTACAATATTATCACCATTATATTTGCCACCGAGCCTCACCGTGCCTCCCCTTTCTTAACGTGTCGGGCCGCGCCGCGCCCCGTGCTTGAGGGAGGGAAGCCCCCAAGCACGCACTTTTGCCCCGTGCCATGACCGGGTGTGCCATGCTCGTAGTTTCATCAACTATATGAGACATGTGTAAATCTTGTGAACAATGTTATTGTGACGCCGTCGGATGAAGAAATGACCAAAAGATGTATACATCTTAATATATAAGAAGTTATACAAAACTTTCATGTTCATGCATGATTTCTCATGCTGAAATCATTAGGTGCTCCAAAAATGTTGCTTAAAGTTGTAATTTTTAAAATTCAAATCAGAATGTTATTGATAAAATTTTACAATAGTCGTAGCTGTGTAAGAATACAATAGCTTGATAGAGAATGATTTTACAACATTTTAGAAAGAAAAAACATCAATTTTAGAATTACTATGAGAGAGAAAACGAAATTGATACGATCTTATACAACTTTTTTGAATAAGACGGATGGTCAAACATGATGTCTAAAAAGTCAAAAACGTCATTCTTTTTGGGACGGAGGGTAGTTTCCAAAAAAAATATTTGCCTTATGTGCATGTTGGTTGTGTGTGCCCTTGATTTGGTAACCAACGGTAAATTACCGCTTAAATACGGAATCTTCGAAACGATCGGAAGAGGGCAAAAATTGTTTCCACTTTCATTTCCATTTTTTTTTACCATTATCATTTTCATTTTTTTTCGCGGTTACCACTTCCGTTTCCGTTTAGGCAACAATCGGAAAAACTCGAAAACGACTACGGAAAAATCGGAAACTACCATTTTGTTTTTTTTGAGAGAAATATGTATTCATACGCACTTTTGAGAATACTATCATTTTTTTTTTCCTCACAAAGCGAATCATTTCACTCTTCACCCCACCTCCTCGAGTTTTTCATGCCGACAGAAGGTCCCACCACGCGCCTTCTCCCGGATGCAGAACTGAAGTGGCGATCTTTACCTTGTGCCCGCCAAAAATTTTTCGAAAAATTTGCGCCCACCATTCGCAAAACGCAAAACCCTATCCGCCTCCTCACAGCGATTCATTTCACTCCTCATCCGCGTCCTCACAGCGATTCTAGGGTATATGCCGCCGCCGCCCGCCGTTGACAACCACCACCGCCGCATCCAACCACCGCCCCGCCATTCTCGGGTTTCAAGCCGACGGCGCATCCGCGTGACCACCGTCCAACCCACCTCCGATCCATCTCGCGCGATCCGCCGCGGGATAATCAAGCACGGCCACGACGAGGCCGTCCCTCCCCCCACCGTCGCAACTCGCCCACCACGGTACGAGGCACCATCTCTAGGGGAGACCGCAGGTCCGCCAGCCCACCTTCTACGCCGGCTTCATCCTCCACCCGAAGCGAAGGGAGCACCGCTTCGTCATCTCCAACAGCGCTGGCCTCCTCCCTCGATCTCCTAGCCTACATTTTGTTGGATACCGAACTACACTTTGTTTATTCCTCTATTTCTGAACTACATTTTTTTTTTCTCTCGCCTCTTTGGTTTGTTTAGTCCTCATAGACCGCCTATTACATAATTTATCTCGCGTAGAATTATCCTAAGATGGATATACCGAAGTTGTACATACCGAACCCGACTAACCGATCGCTACAATGTTGTTATCTAGTATTTTTGTCGTAGGAAATCGCAACTACTGCTGCATATTTTCTTGATAGATGATTATGCGTGCTCAAGAAACATGACAGCTATCTATAATACTATCTTGTCTTAAAAAAATTGCCTATTACATGAATGGTTACTGAACTACAGGCACTTGTAGATACTGAACTTGACACCGACCGCTACTATAATGTAGTTATTTGTGTGTTTTTGTCGCCATAGGAAACCGCAAATACCGGCCGCTTAATTTTCTTTATACATGAATATACGTGCTCGAGAACAATGATCGCCCGAGAGTACTTAAACTATCTTGTCTTACACGAATGTCCTTGTTAAAACAACAGTTACTAAAGTACAGTTTGATTATATTCCTCTATTCCCGAACTACATTTTTTTTTTGTTTTCTTGCCTCAGTGGTTTGTGTAGTCCTCATAGACTGCCTATTACAAAATTGAACTGTATAATATTAGGCCCCGCTAATTTTCAGCGACTGAAATTTTCAAATCTGCTCAGCGATGAAGCTACTTCAGTGATTTCCATCCAACAAACAGCATCAACGCATCATCGTGGATAGATAGAGAGCACGCAGTTGTCGGCTGAATTTTTTTCGGGCCGCCTATACATGAGGAAAGGTGATAATTTTGTCCTCGATGGATACATGGAGTTGTAGATACCGAACAATACACCGACCGCTACTATAATGTTATTATCTCGGTGTTTTTGCTACTATAATGTTATTATCTGCGGTGTTTTTGTCATAGGAAACCGCAACTACCGCCGCTTGTTCTCTTCATAGATGAATATGCGTGCTCAAGAAACACGACCGCGCCTCAGAGTACAACTATCTTACAAAAATGATCCTATTAAACCAACTGTTGCTAAACTACGCTTTGTTTATATTCCTCTATTTCTAAACTACATTTTTTTTTTGTTCTCGCCTCTTTGGTTTGTTTAGTCCTCATAGACTCGCCTATTACGTAATTGAACTGCATAATTTTATCCTCGATGGATATGTCGAAGTTGTAGATAATGAACCCGACACCACAGTGCTACTATAATGTTGTTATATCAGGTGTTTTCGCTATAGGAAACCGCAAATACTGCTCCTTATTTTCTTTATACATGAATATACGTGCTCAAGAACAATGATCGCTCAGAGAGTTCTTCAACTATCTTGCCTTTACAGAATGTCCTTATTAAAACAACTGTTACTAAAGTACGCTTTGTTTATATTCCTCTATTCCCGAACTTCATTTTGTTGTTCTCGCCTCAGTGGTTTGTGTAGTCCTCATAGAGTGCCTATTACGTAATTGAACTATATAATATTAGGCCCCGCTATTTTCGAGGTGACTGAAATTTTCAAATCTGCTCAGCGATTTAAGCGACGAAGCAACTTCGCTGATTTTCATCCAAACAGAGCACACGCATCAACGCATCATCAGGAAAGGGAAGAGATAGGAGCATATATGGTGTTGTAGATCGCCTCGTAAGTGAGGAAAAGGTGATAATTTTGTCCTCGATGGATATATGGTGTTGTAGATAATTTATTTTGTTATGACTTATTTTATCAATAAAGATACTTGAATATTCTACTATAATGTTGATAACCTTGGATGGTTTTTTGTCATAGGAAACCGACAAACCCATGGGACAGAGGGAGTATAATGTTGTTTATTGTCATTTTTGCATAGGAAGAGCAGCTGCTTATTGTGCTATGTTATTGCACTTTTTGGCTTTTGGCGCTTATGCGCTTATTGGCGCTTATAGCGCACTAAGCTCAAATATGTCATAGCGCTATTATGGCGCTATTGGCAAATTGATCAGCCTAGCCTAATTGTTAGTGATTGAGTGATTTCAGTAACTTTATGATTGTTTGCTTATGTACTTGACTTGATGCCTTAATGGTTGTTTGCCTTCATGGTTGTTTGTTTTGAGGATGAGAACTTTATTATATGGTTATCATTATCACTTATCAAATTATAATTGTATACTTGTCCTGATTTCCTCGTTATTTGAAACAAATAGCGCTATAGCGTGAAATGCATGCCGACGTTACGTTGCAAATAGCGCTATAGCATGACGACCATAGCGCCGCTTATAGCGACCGCTATAGCGGCAATAGCATCTAGAACAGTCGCCTCTAAATTTCATAGATGAGATCTAAAACATGGGTCGGGAGGGAAATTGCGACTACTGCTTTCATATTTTCTTTATAGATGAATATACATGCTCAAGAACACCGATTGCTCTGTAGAGTACTACTACTACTACTTTGTCTTACAAAAATGTGCCTATTAAATGAACTGTTACTAAACTACAGTTTGTTCATATTCCTCTATTCCTGAACCACATTTTTTTGTGATCTGTGCTTCTGTGGTTTGTGTAGTCCTCATAGACTGCCTAATACAGAATTGAATCAGATAATATTAGGGCCTTACTAATTTCGCATGCGACTGAAATTTTCAAATCTGTTCAGCGATGAAGCTACTTCATCTGATTTCGATCCAACAAAGAAAGCTCTACAACACATCATCAAAGGGAAGAGACAGAGCACGCTTTGTAGCCTGAATTTTTTGCCGCCTATTAAATGAGGTGCCTTGGGATAGTTGATTATGTGGCACTCTCCAAAGAGTGGGTGAAGGAGGACTAAGGAATTGGCCGCCAAAGGAATCCGTAATCCTTGGGACAAATATCCACGTAACCTTGTTTGGGCTTTTTTGTGCATTGAGCATACCGAGGGTGTCGTGACAAGGCTGAAATTGTTTGGACCTCGTGAAGAGGCTCGGCCTTTATCCGAGATAGTTTTAGAGAAGGCAGCCCGCCCTTCCGATGTCATTGGTGTAAGGGAAAGATATGAGCTCATAGGAGCCCCATGGCACCCTGCAATGCATGTAGGCCCGCGTGGTATGTCTACATGGGTTGATTGGAAGACAGATGATGGTTCCACAAGGTGGCTTACGGAGATGTTACTATTGAAGAGGGGGGCAGTATCCGGGCATGTGGGTGGTATGTACGCTCGGTTGGTTGGAAGCCTTGGTGCCGCGACATGTGCATAGATGAGCTCATGGGCTAAGCCGAGGCGATGGAATTACAAGGCCACTGCTCAACGCCCGCCAACACCTCTAGCCCCATAGGTGGTAACATGATCAGATAACAACTAGTGCAAACATTTTTAGCCATTGACGCATGACTTAGGACCGGATGCTGCAGCTTGAGATGGAATTGAGGCCGGGCGGCTTAGAGCGAGCCCGGAGTTGCAATAGATGAGCTCGGGGACTGCAGCAGCTTGGGAGTGGCTTCAATGCCCTTCGTTCATACCGCCCAACCCTAACTACCAAGCATGGATCTCCAATGCTATCACCCGAAGAGCTTCAAAAGGCGTGGCCTTCTTGTGCTGCTCTTCATGAGTGGTACATGCGCCAGCGACCACAAACAGGCAAAATGTGGCGTTTATCGCGAAGGGTTCGCGAAAGAGGTTTTTTGGCGTGACACGCACGAAGAGGTCGCGATCAATGTGGGTTTCGACGATTTGTTTGACCTCATGGCACCGGATGTATTGATGTGTCCATCCTTCGCCGCATGACACCGTGAGTACAATTTCTTCTATTCTCGCACTCACTTGGGATGCCTCTTCATCTATTTGCTTGCTAAATTTGCTTTGCATGCCTCTATTCCTAGATGCCGCTCAGGGAAGCTAGGGCCATGTCTTTGTCGGGGTTGGCTTTCTTGATCCCTGAACCATTGACCTTCAAAGGGCCGAGCGGGTGGGCCCGGCAAAGATGGGCACTACATATCTAGAATGGGGCCTAAGGAAACATCTTGACAAGGATTTTGTCATGTTTTGCCATAACCCCGGTGGACACCGGATTGCTGTTGTCATTGCTATCAAGTGGAGGAGAGTTTATTTCGTTGACTCGCGCCAGCCTTGAAGTTCGATACGCCCGCTGAAAATTGCAATAAAACAAAGTGAGTGTTTCCTAACCTACATTTGACCCATGCATTTTTTTCTTAATTATGTTACTAAGGCCCTGTTTTGGATCAGATTTTGGATTCTCAAAATCTTGATTTTAGCTAGATTTCTAGAATCTAGATTTTAGATAAAATCATAATGTTGTGTTTGGATACCGGATTCTAGAAACAAATTTTATGGTTATAGACATGTGGATGGGCAAGTAGAGTAAAAATCTTCAATTTGGGCTGATTCTCGATTTTTACAATCCCGACCATTAGATTCTAGAATCTAGGGTATGTTTGGAAGCTTCAACATAGATTTTTTTCTTCAAGGATTTTAGAATCCTCTTGGATCCAAACGGGGCTGAAAAAAAAAAAAAAAAAAAAAAGAATGTGACATTTTGCATTTTACTCATGTGTAGGCTTAGTGAGCATGTTTTCAATCCTCATCCTAAGGAGGTAACGAAAAAGCAAAAGTTTTTAGTTAACCCCAAATATGAAGTAAGTAATGCTTCATATAGCAACCATAGCATTGCAATAATTTTCCATTCAGTGAATAACCTAGTTGTTGAGATATTAGGCAATTTAAGATTAATTTCTTAAAAGTAAATCATGACCAAGTGTAGCAAGGCAGATTAGAGCATTTTTTCTTCTTAACGGTGGTAGTTGTTAATTTGGCATAGGAAGATTTATTCCTCATTTGGTCTTGCCATCATAACAACTAGCACCAAACATGTGTATCATAATGGCATGACTTCCCCTTCTCAATAGTGTACTTTTTGATCGAATCTTTTCCTCAACATCAAGAGATGCTATGCTAGGGTTTTCAAATATGATATTTTCTAGCTCTTCTATGAAGAAGGCAACTTAGCATTAATGCATCGGCTCACAAATCCCATAGGGTATGACACACTTAAAGAGTTCAAGTTCTTTTTGTCATGTGTTGAACCTCATGAGCTTGCTTGACTATAGATCGGTTAGCAACCATCTTGTAGTCATGAAAGAACTTCCATTGATCACAACTTAGAATATATATTCGATGGTTGCATTCGGTTGATAGGATCTCGAAGGTGTTGAGAAGATATTTCTATCCATAAAGCCAACAATAATCCAAAACATTTTAACATAGTGAGAGCATGGATAAAGTAATCCCCTCTCTTCCAAAATTTGCACTAGAAATTTTTCTAGCCTCAAAACCCATGAAAAAAGCCATAGTTAAATCAAGAAAAAGGCTATAATAAGGTTTTTTCACATCCATTTGATGAATATTAGGCACCATATGAGGAAACTCCCCTTTATAAAAAAAGCCTTGAAATAATTTTTCCATGCTTATTAAACATAACTACTAGCATAACACAAAAACATCAAGATCATAAATGATTCAAATCATATAGCATAACATGATCATAAACAACTAGTGTGGCTTAGAACACCAAGCTCCATAGTGTAGCAAGGCACATCATCATTGGGCCTTTATAGTTGTTATTTTCCATAGGAAGATTTTAAGGACCATGGTCATGCCATGGGTTTTCCTAAACATGTGTTAATATGTTCCCCTTCTCAATAGTGTTCTTTTGCCCAATCTTTTCCTCAACATCAAGAGATGCTATGGTTTTCAAGATATTTTCTAGCTCTTCTATGAAGAAGGCAACTTAGCATTAATGCATACGGCTACAAACGATGAGTGGGTATGACATGATTAAGGAGTTCAAGTTTTTTGCCATGTAAATGAACCTCATGAGCTTGCTTGATCATAGATTGGGTTAGCAACCATCTTGTAGTCATGAAAGCCTCCATAATGCACAACTTAGAATATATATCCGATGGTTGCATAGAGGTTGATAGTGTTGCCCCCTAGAATCTTTCTCTTTAGAGATTTTCTAATTGGAAAGCCAACAATAATCCAAAAACATTTTTAGGTGATAGCTAGAACATGGCCTTAACTCGCCCTTAAAATTTGCACTAGAAATTTTTTCTAGCGCAAAAAGATAAAAAAAAAGCCATAGTTAAATCAAGAAAAGGCTATAATAAGGTTTTTGATTGTTGAGATATTAGGCAATTTCTAGATTGAAACTCCCAATTATAGTTGTGGTGTTGTGTCTAAACTTAGGATTAAACAAATATATAGGAGCAAAACACAACCTCCACATCAAGATCATAGCATGATCAACTAATTGATATCATGATCATAACAACTACCTTAAACTCATGTGTATCAAACAATAAAGCCCATTAGGGAACAAAGCATATTGGGCCTTTGAGATTAGCGAAGAATTTCTTCATATGAATTTAAGGGAACTATTCATCATATATAAATTCTAAACATGTGTTTCATATGTTTGCATTGAACATGATGAACAAAATAGAATAAGTGATAACAAGACATGTTGGTTAATTTTTCTTTGTTTTCTAGTTAATTTTCAACTTCAGCTTTAAAGATTTTAAAGTAGTCTAATAATGCCTCATCTTTAGTTTTTCAAAGAAGTAAATATAGCAAAATCTAGAAGCATCATCAATTAATGTCATGAAATATCTCTTTCCACACACCATTCATCTCACATAGATCAGAATGTATGAGTTCTAGAGGTGAAAAGATTCTTTCCACTACTTTGTGAGGCTTTTGGAGGTTGCTTAGATTGCACACAATTATGACACTTAGAACCTTTGGTAATGGTGAAATCTAGAATTAACAAGCAAGCTCACCAAAATTCACATCTAGAATTAACTACAAGCTAGATAGATGTGACACCAAACTTCACATGACGTAAAACGAGAATGCCAAACACTTTCGAATTATCTAATTAATTGTGTCCCAATTATGATTGTCCGTGTTATTACAAAAATCCCGCCAAACTTAGGTAAAACAAACATACCTAGGAGGAAAACCATAGCCCCACCAATAAATTGTCCATGCTTAGAAGATAACTACTTGATATGGACTCCAACACTACCTTAAACCCATCTCTTAAAAACAAGGTAAAAAGCCCATTAGAGATGTTTTGCGCATATTGGGCCTTTGAGATTTATCATAATTTCTTCATATGAATTTTAGGGGAACTATTCATCATATATAAATTCTAGCATGTGTTTCATATGTTTGCAAAGTGCAACTCGTTGGTAAAACCGAGATAAAGTGATAACAAGACATGTTGGTTAATTTTTTTTTTTTCTTTCTAGTTAATTTTCAACTTCAGCCTTTAAAGATTTTAAAGTAGTCTAATAATGCCTCATCTTTAGTTTTCAGCAAGTAAATATAGCAAAATCTAGAAGCATCATCAATTAATGTCATGAAATATCTCTTTCCACACACCATTCATCTCACATAGAAGAGAATGTATGAGTTCTAGAGGTGCCAAGAGTCTCTCCAACGCCTTTGTGAGGCTTTCGAGGTTGCTTAGATTGCACACAATTATGACACTTAGAACCTTTGGTAATGGTGAAATCTAGAATTAACGCGGGTGCAAGCTCACCAAAAATTCACATCTAGAATTAACCGCAAGCTAGATAGATGTGACACCAAACTTTAACATGACGTAAAACGCCAGAATGCCAAACACCTCGAAAATTATCATTAATTGTGTCACAAATCTGATTCATCGACTTATTACAAAAAATCTGCCAAACTTAGGCTTAAACAAACCTCCACAACCATAGCCTTCACCAATAAATTGTCCATGCTTAGACATAACTACTTTATTGGACTCCAACACTACCTTAAACCCATCTCTTAAAAAGAAGGTAAACTTCGGATCTACCGTATGTTTGCAGATATTGGGCCTTTGAGATTTATCGTAATTTCTTCATATGAATTTTAGGAGAACTATTCATCATATATAAATTCTAGCATGTGTTTCATATGTTTGCAAAGGCTCAATTTGTAAAACCGATAAAGTGATAACAAGACATGTTGGTTAATTTTTCTTTCTTTTCTAGTTAATTTTCAACTTCAGCCTTAAAGATTTTAAAGTAGTCTAATAATGCCTCATCTTTAGTTTTCAGCAAGTAAATATAGCAAAATCTAGAAGCATCATCAATTAATGACATGAAATATCTCTTTGCACACACCATTCATCTCACATAGATCAGAATGTATGAGTTCTAGAGGTGCCAAGAGCCTCTCCACCGCCTTGTGAGGCTTTTCGAGGTTGCTTAGATTGCACACAATTATGACACTTAGAACATTTGGTAATGGTGAAATCTAGAATTAACAAGTAAGCTCACCAAAATTCACATCTAGAATTAATTGCAAGCTAGATAGATGTGACACCAAAATTCACATGACACAAACGAGAATGCCAAACACTTGAATTATCATTAATTGTGTCACAAATCTGATTCACGACTTATTACAAAAAATCCGCCAAACTTAGGCGAAAACAAACCTCCAAGAACCATAGCCTTTTCTCACCAATAAATTGTCCATGCTTAGACATAACTACTTTATTGACTCCAACACTACCTTAAACCCATCTCTTAAAAAGAAGGTAAACTTCAGATCTAAGATGTTTGCAGATTTTTTTTTTTGAGAATATATGTTTGCGTATATTGGGAACACAAATATTGGGCCTTTGAGATTTATTAGAATTTCTTCATATGATTGCAATGCTCGTTGCAAACCGATAACAAGACATGTGGGTTCTACACGGTGCACCACTTGATGGTCGCGATGAAACAAGTTCATTTGGATCGCCACGAGGTAACCTCGGCGTGCAGCTCCATCTTGTGCCTACCTTTGTTTGGCAATATAGACCATGTGTACACAAACACTTACGCCTACCTTTCTTTGTATTAGGATTTTGACTTGATGGGAGATTCCATCAATTTGGAGGATATTAGAGAGAAGATGGCCAAGTTTCTTATGGAACATGTCATCAGCCCCCGGCAAGGCGAGCATTTCATTTCATAAACCGTGAGTTGATTCTCGCTTTCCCTTTGCCGCATGACGATAGGTGGATACATGCATGTGAACCGTTATCGCTTACCCTTTGCCGCATGACGATCAAAGCCGGATACATGCATGTGAACCGTGTTATTTGTGTTGTGAACAATCTGCGGGCGTGCCCCTCAAGAACCGGGTACATCCGTGTGAACAATCCGAGAGATACACCTGAATTTGCAATGCCGCCGCCGCCGCCCGCCATTTGTTTGTGATCGGACCTGTCCATCTCAGATATTTGTGTTTGTAGTGTCTACCATTTTCAATTTCTCGCCGATAGTTGAAACGGTTCGTTATCTATGTACGTGCACCATACTGGCCGATGATGCGCCGTAGGTTTCGTGACTAAATGTCCGTCGCAGAATCAAGAAACGCCTCAAAACACCGAACAAGCGCCCGAAAATACGTAACGTTTATCGCATGCGTAATCAAAACGGTTCGCCCCGGTGAAAAACGACTAAATCCCACGTGACGTGGTTACTAAAGAACGCCTATAATAGCTGGAAAGGAACGCCAGACGAGCTTACTAAAACGCGTTTGTAGCTCGTGGTGTTACTTCCTGACACGTGTTGCAAACAACCGTCAGAACATGGAACACACGCGGACGATCGTTTTTAAACATGCGACTGTAGTTCTGACGAGTTACTGGCCGAACGACCCACGGAAGCGCCCAAAGTGGATTAAGGTTCGCTGCACGGTAGTACAAAACAAGCGCACGCGGAACCGGAGTGTAGTTACGCCGAGCGATCTAACGTCGAGCCTCGTAGGCGTAGGTGACACGGCACACGTGTACCACGGCGCGCCCGTAGTACCAAAGATATCACGCCGGCTTCGCCCCACACGGTCTCGTATTTGAATAACGGTTTACGCACTTTATAGTGATCGGGTGTCCGTGAACGGATACGATAGAGGCGCGCGATGCATACAAGCTGCCGTCTGTCGCGGTGCGTTAGTGCCGCGTGACGCTTCTTCTTGTGCACACGCATGCGTTTCGTACATTCAAACCGCTTGCCGCATATTGGCTTCGCGGCGCCGCTACTTTTGGACCGCGGTACAACCGACATCGATGCCGCGGGTGCGCGGACGTTTCGAGGTATAGTCGCGATCTTAGACAATAATGTGCGTAGATACCGTGAGACCACAATCGAGCAAAACCCCAGGACACGTGGACGTTCCATGGCGCGTGTGTAACAAGGGCTCACCTCTGACGGAAGTTTGAGACGCACGAATCCGTCGTATTAAAGCCGTGTGCTGCGCACGCTCGCTACTTGACGGTGTCTGTAAAGTCGGCACATTTAGAGACCTAATGG
Organism: Hyparrhenia diplandra; assembly: GCA_015847255.1. NCBI lineage: Eukaryota > Viridiplantae > Streptophyta > Magnoliopsida > Poales > Poaceae > Hyparrhenia > Hyparrhenia diplandra. Next base: position 98,430 of record JADLZK010001042.1, read on the forward strand.
GCAGACGCCTTTGCCGGCGAGGTAGATGCCCTCAATTTGGCGACTGTAGAAGCCTTTTTTACATAGTGTTACGTCAGCAGCAATATATATAATACGTACATCAAGGTCACCAAATCAATAATCTTCTTGTTTAGATCCAAAGTATTGTAAGAGTTTAGTTTTTCTTTTAAAAAAGTTCTCTCAACTTTTAAATGGTAGAGATGTTAAATCCCATTAAAACAAACTAGATTTGAGTAGGTTTTTTTTCTTAAAAAAATGATTTGAGTAGGTTTCAACGTTCACCGGTGTATTTAATCGTATGGTGTGAAGCCCTTGATCGATATTTATGTGAGATTTATGTCTATATTATACCTAATATCTATATCTATGCATAATATAAAAGTCAAAATTTCATTTCAAATTTTTGGTCCTCCTCTCCATAACTATCAAGGGTTTGGATCCAACTAGCAACCCCTCATATATAAACAGGAAGAGCTAGGGTTGCTGGACTATATAAAACATCTATGACCATGAATCAGGAGTCTTAAACCCAAAACCGATTTATTTTTTTGTTATGGTTAGATCCCTCAGTTATTAGGCGTGCATTGCGACTTTTGATAATTAGTAGCAATATCAATGTTTATGATTTTCATAATGGCAAAGGTGGGTAATTTATTTTAGAAAATATAGATCTAATGGTTATTAATATTAGTGGTGATTAGAGCCCATCAAAT
>JADLZK010001043.1:0-11367 GCA_015847255.1 Hyparrhenia diplandra
CAAGAAGACAGCTTTTTGCGGGTTCTGGTACAAAGCCTGCCATTGTTTTCCCTCCTCCGGTTTCTGCACAGTGGGAAGAACAGGTTATATCAGCAAATTGTTGATTGCCTTTTATTACCAAGAGTGTGTGTTAGAGTATATTGTCTTGTATAACAGTGTGCACGAACTCTACTTGTCTACAGATTAAGCACCATAACAACTATATTGGGCCCAGTAATCCAGTATTTCATCAACCATATATGTGAATTCTCATGTGGGTAGCGCCTCCTTCCCATGGAACCCGAATTGGCTTAAAATGGGTTTATAAACTAAAAAAACACACATGTGGATGGAGATATTGAGCGATACAAGGTTGCTAAGGGCGGCGCATCAACTTATAAGATAGGAATTTCTTTTAATGATAAATTAAGTCCCGTTATCAAACCGCTTACCATTCGGGCAGATATTCTAAGCAGGCTTATCTCTGGCTATCTCTACTGGTTGATTAATTCAGCAACTTTATATATAAAATGCTTTTCTACATGCCTTGATGAGCAGCTTTATATGCAGCAAGCCCTCCGGTTCATTGACCCTACTCGTCCGTCTTATGTGTGCAAGCTCCTCAAGTCTCTCTATGGGTTGAAGCAAGCATCTAAGGCCGGGTTAAAAAAGCTGAGTGACTTACTTAAGCGGTACAGATTCTCAGCCTCAAAAGAAGATTAATCCCTGCCCTATTATAGAAGTTATGGCGGGAAAAGTAACTCTATATATGCTTGTATATGTTGATGATATCATCCTCGCTGGCAACTCTCCTGATGTCATTTCTTCATGGATGGTTGCTTGACAACATTTTCAATCAAGGACCGCTTGACAGACTTCAGTCTTGATACGAGGAGCTGACTGAGCCAACCTAAGTTTACGGAGCTCCGCCAACTCAAGAAGCTGTAGTGGCGCCCAACTTATTCTATTTAGGGGAACAGATACTTCTGAGGCGAAAGCCTGCTACTTATGTACTAGTTGTTACAGCAGCCGAGAAAAGAAATATGCACTTTGGGGGTGAATCCCTTGCATCTTAGGTATCAAGCTCTGTTAGTTCTGTTGGGACAGTGAAGAGTTTGTGTTTACACATCAGAGATGGGAATAGCCTGCACGAGTACCTCCTATCAGTAGAGATAGGAATCTCTCTTCTCTCGAAAAAACAGCCGTATAGGACGAGGTTCGCCTGTGAATGCGAGGGGGATTTTCTTTTGCTCATCCCCTTGTTCTTTCTCCAAATTCTTTTTTCATAACCGCCCTACAAAGAGGTGTGTTAGAGATGCGGTTTAGCTTGCTAAAAACCAACCTTGGGTGATAGAGGGGGAGTTCTATTCAGGATGCCCAAGTGGGGTTTCGATTTCAGAGAGCAGTGCTGAGCCGAAGACTTCCGTATTGAACGAGACGAAGGCACCGCCTGCCTTTCATTGCCAGGAGATAAAGAAGAAAGGAGCATGTTGAAAGGGTTTTATGCCACGGATACCACCCCTATGTCTGTTGGGGATTTGACTCCCGAATCACTATCTTTTCAGTGCCCGGAAACCTTTAATCGGTAGATAAAAAACCAAGAGATTCTCTCGATTCGCTCATGTGCAAAAGACAGAATTCTCCTGAATTCAGCTAAACCATTCTTTTTAAGACAACCCACTGGAACTCGTAATATAGCCGCTTGAATTTTGCCCTCTCATCCGTGCTTGCTTCATAATTGCAAACTCAAGTCCACTTAATGCTAAGTAAAGTCTTCCGTACAAGAAAACAGACACTATTATGACAACCATCTGCACAACATTAAGACAAGAACATGAGAAAATATGCATGACAGCCAACTGTACAGTAACAAATATAATGCATGCTACTGCCCTATATACGTTACCATTGAGCTAATATAAAACCCAACAGTTGTAAAATAGCACGAAAGCATTCGAAAGAAGTCAAAGCGATGACCGAGCCTGTAGATATCTCTGCTGAGTACTTGCTCCCCATTTCCACAAGCACAAATTCCGCTTTTTATGGGTCCAAAGATTCTTTCGCAAAACAATCCATCTTTTTCTGGTTTATCGGTTTTATAATTAAAAGTGGAGGGCCGCTTCGCCAACGACTTCCCCATTAGGTAGGATTTTTTAGCCCAAGCCTTTATTTGTTGAGGGGAAACGAGTCCAATTTGAAGTTGTTTATGTTTATATTGGTCAATCATAAAATAAAAAAGAAAAAAAAAAAAAATTTATATTTATTCCGATCAAACATCCTCCCTATTAACCTGGAAATTATTCTCAGATACAAGAAAATGGTTCAGTTCTAGAGCCAAAGATCGTAGTTCTCGAACGAGCACTCGAAAAGATTCTGGCGGATCCTCGCGATTAGGCACTCTTTTTCCCAGATCGTAGCATTAAGTATTTCTTGGCGAGCTATAAGATGATCAGATTTATAAGTAAGTATCTCTTGTAAAATATGAGCAACACCAAATCCTTCTAAAGCCCAAACTTCCATTTCTCCTATTCGTTGTCCCCCTTGCTTGGCTCTTCCTCTAACGGGTTGTTGGGTAACAAGTGAGTAGGGCCCAGTAGAACGTCCATGAATTTTCTCATCAACTTGATGAATTAATTTTAAGATATAGGACTTCCCTATTAGAACAGGCTGTTCGAAGGGATCTCCTGTTCTTCCATCAAATATTCTGCTTTTTCCCGGGTACTCGGGTTCAAATACCCATGGATTTTTTGTTTGTTTACTGGCTTCATATAATTCCGAAAACACAAGTTTTCTTGAAGCCTCTTGCTCATATCTCTCATCAAAGGGTGCTATTCTATAATGTTTCTTTAGCAGATCCCCTGCTAATCCGAGCGAGCTTTCAAATATTTGTCCCACATTCATTCGTGAGGGTACTCCTAAGGGATTGAAGACCATATCAACAGGTGTTCCATCTTGCAAATAGGGCATATCTTGCCTAGGCAAAATTTTGGAAATGATCCCCTTATTCCCGTGTCTTCCGGCTACTTTATCCCCAACTTTGATTTCACGTTTCTGTAAAATATATACACGAACCATTATGTCAAAGGGGTCCCTCTGGATCCATTTCACATCGATAACGCGCCCTCTTCCACCTATAGGTAGTTTGAGAGAAGTTTCTTTTGAAGTGGATACCTCAAGACCAAAAATAGCCCGTAATAATCCAGCTTCCGCGATATACGACGATTCGCTCGCTATCTGAGGCGTTAATTTACCTACTAAAATATCGCCAGTTTCTACCCAGGATCCCAACCTCACAACTCCATTTCTGTCCAAATTGCGGAGTAAATGTTCTTCTAGATGTGGTATTTGTTTAGTGATTTTTTCAGCGGAGCCCTGGCTTGTCGTATCCGTCTGAATTTCATATTTTCGGATGTGAAAAGAAGTATAAATATCCTCATATACCAAACGTTCACTAATTAGTACTGCGTCTTCAAAATTGTAACCCTCCCAGGGCATATAAGCTACTAAAACGTTTTTTCCTAAAGCAAGTTCCCCGCCAACAGTAGCTGCTCCCTCCGCTAAAATTTGCCCTTTTTTAATGGATTTACCCCGCGGAACCCGAGGTTTTTGGTGCATACAAGTATTTTTGTTAGAGCGCCGATGGGCAACTAAAGGAATACTTATGGTCTTCCCACTACTTGATAAAAGGATCTTGTGACTATCACTAGAAATGATCTTTCCCTCGCGTTCGGCTATAACGGAAACCCTCGAATCTAGAGCTGTTTGTCGTTCCAATCCAGTTCCAACAATGCACTTCTCGGACCGAGAAAGTGGAACTGCTTGGCGCTGCATATTAGAACTCATTAAAGCCCGATTCGCATCATTATGCTCAATAAAAGGAATGAGAGAACCTCCAATAGAAAAATATTGGAAAGGAAAAATACTTCTAACATGAATCTGTTCCCATGCAATAGTCAGGAATTCTTGACGGTATCTAGCTGGAACAACCTGTTCTTCCTGAATACCCTGATTCAAGGACAAAGAATTTCCTGCTGCTATCATATAATATTCATCTCTATTTGGTGATAAATAAACTACCTGTCTCTCTTTTTTTTCTTTTGCTTTCTCAGATATTTCATAAAACGGACTTTCTATAGATCCCCACCAGTGATCAATTCTCGCATGAATAGCTAACGATCCGGTAAGTCCAACATTGATTCCTTCGGACGTGTCAATTGGACAAATACGCCCATAGTGACTCGGATGAATATCTCGGCTACGAAAACTTGCAGTTCTCCCCGTCAATCCTCCAGGACCCAAACAACTCACTTTTCGCCCATGAACCGTTTGTGTCAATGGATTGGTTTGATCAAAAACTTGAGCTAAGGGGTATGTGCCAAAAAAAGGTCTCATAAGTAGTTATTAATAAAATCGAAGTTGAAGTTGGAGTACTAGCCCCAAGGGAAGGAGCAGAGGTATAAGATATGTAAATCTACCTGTTGCTCCAACATGTGAGGAGATATAAACCGAAAAAAAAAAAAAAACCACGAGTGATCCGACATTAGTTCGAAACCAGCAAGCGTGTAGCGAGTGAGTAGAATCCTTGGGCTCCGAAACAAGCGAGTTCAAACCCTACCTATTGTCTTCTTGACCAATCAAGTCAAGCTTGAAAACTGCTTCTTCTCAACCAGGATACGAGCCGATGAACCTTCTATTACAACCGGAAAGTGAGAGAAAACAAAATTCTCATACTAGAAGCGATTCAATTGTGAATTCACAACAAGTAGTCTGCGATCAATAGTTCATCGAGACAATGCCTAGTCAACAGTTTCGAGACCAAAGTGCACTAAAGCTGTGGAATGTGTTGCAGATGTTCAGTAGAGTAATCTTTTTTTATAGAGGAATCCCTAGGTGGAATTTGTGATGTAATTAATGCTCTCTAACTAACTCAATTTCCAGTCATGTGCCAGTGATTTGCCGTTATAGGCCGGGGCCTGTTGGAAAGTATGCATTAGATAGCTAGGGGCTACTAGGGCTAAGAGGAATAGCTTTCTTTTGATCAGACAGGTCAAATTCTATGGAGCCCTGTGACCATGACGAATAGCATTTGCTACAATCACTGTTGCACCTAATTGATCACCATAGAAGTAAGATCTTCATCGACACCGGAGCAAGATCAGTCTTCTATTAGAGGGATAAAGATCGGTTTACCTGGATCGCTTTCTTAACCTCCTTCTACTCTTTTAGAAAAGGGCTGGACGCAACAAGCTATTTATTCTCACTCTACCGGGTGTGCTTAGAGCGTGACGGAGCTGGGTCGACCCAGACAGCTACCACATCGGGGAATCGAATTTCATGGTCCGCGGAGAGGTGTAATTCACCAGGTATGGCTCGCTAGATCGAATTTCATAGTCTGGGACTACCCCTTTCCCACTTTCTGAGTCTGAGTAAACTTCCGCACGTTCATCGGCGGAAACTCTTCGGGGTGGACTTTAAGTCGAATTGTCGGACTCTAAAAGAATTGAATGTGCTAGATCCGATTGGTTGTCTTGGCTCGCTATCTCCAGTAGGCCTTTCATCCCTCCGCTCCATGAAAACATATAGTTGTCTGGGATACGGTGGGTTGTCGTTGTGCAGGCTGGAAAGCTTCAATTAAAAGAGTTTCATGGTCCGAAGAGAATGCCTTGTCTCGGTCCCTGAAAATGAGATAACATAGGCTTTTGATATCAGCTCTGTCAACAAGCCCTGGTCCCTGCTTCTTCCAGGCCTTATCCCGAAAGAGGTCAACAATTCTGTTTTGTAAAGCCTTTTGTTCACTGGTCTTCACTTCAAGCAATTCCTTTAGTCCAAGTCTGCTCTTCGAGGCTGCTTTCTCGTATCATTGATAGTGACGGGTGTGGCCAAACACTAGGAATACCAGTTCCTTGTTTGACAACCCAATCCTAGCTTTCCTATATTTAGGAATTACGCCCATGTTCGGAAACTAGAATATGTATTTTTTCTTTGGCAGGTGACACGGACGATACCTACTACTTGATGGGTTTGTGGGAGAAAGAAGAGTGGGATTGAAAGATCAATTGGGAAACCTTTCAGACAGAACTCAGGGTTAAACCAGAGATATTTGCTAAATGGAGTGATGGTATTGATTTTAAGTCCCAGTTCTTGGACTACTCCTTACATCATTAATGCTGGATGCTTCTGAAATTCACTATCGCTATCCTGTTATGTTATGAATGGTTCAACATAATACTCAATCGAATTCCTATTCCTGGTTTAGTAGGTATCTACAGATGCCGAGGGCCTCACTACCTACTACTTAATTAATGGGTTAGTGAGGAGGAAAGAAGAGTGGGAAGGGGTCTTCTTTCACTTGATTTAGGTTGGCAATCTTTTCAACACCTGCCAATCTCCTAATTTAGGGTTTCCTTTGGATTAGCGGACTAGAAAGCTAGGGTAGTCCCAACCAGAAGCTAGGGAGCTAGCTCGGCTTAAAGAAAGCAGGAACCCACGGAGTTCCGTAAAGAAAAGGGAATTCGATTCGGGGAAGGGAATGAAGATTAGTGAAGTAAATCGAGAAAATCACACTGACAAGTGGGAAATTTGTATAAGATAAGATTTATTGCTGCAAAGGGTGGTAGGTGAGGTAGTTGGAGTGCCAGTAGATGGAAAAAGTGGGTGAGTCGAGTCTGTCTTGTGGAACGAAGAGAAGTTAGTAAATAGGCCTTTTGGGAAGCCCTTGATCGAGTAGTGAAAGCATTTGATCCATCAGATCAGTGCTTGATCTTCTACTTAATAGGTTCAAGACCTAAATAAAGGAATGAAAACAGCTGCAAGATCCGCTTACTTCTTTCTCTTAGTCAGCTCTATCTCATATTGCCTACGAGCTCTCGTAGTATCTCACAGCAGTATCGAATAATGAAAAGAAGGAAAGCTCTATTGAATAAGCCAAGGATAGAGAGAGGCCCCTTAAAGAACTATTTGAGAAAAGGAATATATCTCCAGGTTATTCATTCAATCCTAATTTTCAATCTCGCGAATTCAATAAAAAGAACTCAAGGCTGCGACATCCACTTTAAGACTAGTTAAAAAGAAAAGGTTCCACCCTTCTAGTTAGACAACCGATATGCGACATCATACTTAGTATGGGAGTTGCCGCTGATCTGCGACATCAATAGATAAGCATGGTATGCGAATATGTGTTGTTGATCTCTGCATCGCGATGCTACTTTCGTAGGGGAGAGCAGTCAGTCCCCACCAAGGTGGGTCTAAGGGCTTTTTGGGGGGGTAATTTCGCTTCGTTCATCTTCAAGTGCCGACAGTTTCTATTCCCGAGTGTGAAAAGCCAGTACTGGATAGACGGTTTAGATACGTCACTGAGTGCCCCATGGGTCATCTTGTTTCCTATTTATTGGAAGCTACATAAAGCATCCCTATATTAAGATGAAGTAAGAAAGCATCAGTCCTCTTTTTTTCTGTCTTCTATGAAAGAATGTAGCTCGCTCTTTCAACCCGGGGCCCCCTCTGGGGAACTGTTTGAGGCATTGACCCCATTTCCTTTTGATCGTATTATGCTTGACTCGCTGCAAAAAATTTCGCTTTCTGCGCTCGCTCGTACGTGGTTTACACTCCTTGCCTTTCATCTGACTTTTCCATCGGGCAATTGTTTGTTTTCAACTGGATTGGATTCCGAACCAAGAAAGATAGGCAACTTGAACTTGAAAGAAAGGAGCTTCAGAACTATTGTATTCCACCGAATAAGAATAAGAGCAAGAAGGGGCTATCTTTGTGAAGGGACCGGCACCAGAAAGTAGATCATATGGCCTTTCTTTCGCCAAAAAAAATAAAGTAAAGCCCCGGCCCAAGAAATGCAGCAAAGCAAGTCGTCTTTGGTTTGGAGCGAAATTCCCGGATGTATAGGCTTGATCGAGTGCCTTACCTGAAATCGACGATCTAAAGTGGGTTCTTTAGCTTGCTCCGACAGAGGTCTCCTTCCCCCTTAGCAGCGAGACCAGTCCCTACCTCTTTTCAAGAAATCTTTCATACCGTATGCCTTTTCTACGCCTAAAACAAGTTCATGTCTCTCCTCTCTGAAAAGGAAGTCGGACCTTACTGAAAAGTAGTACGCTTTCTTTCGTGGTGTTCAGGATCCCGTGCTTTGTAGTTCACGCATGGCTTTCTCTAACGAAGCTAATGCCGAATTAAAGACCTTAAACGGAAAGACACAGGAGGTGGCGAAAAACAAAAAAAAGAGAAAGAGCTTACAAACTTCTCTGAACCCGAAAGCCAGCGGAGCCCTTATTCATGGGTTAGGGACTAGCATTGAACAAAGTTGGTGACAGCCGAAGAAAAAGTGAAAGGGCAAGTAAATAATCTAAACATGCGGGTAAGCGGCAAAAAAAAGAATAAAAGTAACGCGCCCTACCTGTTAGTAAAGTAAGGCCTTCCAGAGCCTATCTAACACAGACATACACGCGGATGAGGGCACTGAAATAAATGGATGTCGATCCGGTACTTAAATTGCATAGAAAAAAAAAGAAAGAAGTTCATACTTGATGAAAATCATCCAATGAATGAAAGATTAATAAGAAAAGACAGAGAGATATTGACTTTTTTCACATCTGTAACTACATTCTCACATTTCTTTTTTGATCTTTTTATGCGATCGGAAAACGAATGAGATCAGAAAGATAGGCAGACGACTTGACGATAAGGTCGGATGTTTCCGTGAGCAGTAAGCAGCGGATCTCCCCTTTTTTTGGGGAAAGCTGGTGGCCCTTTTGGCGTGTTAATTCTTTCGACGGGGCGGCCTTCTTCGTTCGGTAGATCCGGTCGAGGTGGTTTTCGTTTACCAGCGCGTAGGTGGTTTAAGTTCCTATGACCGAGTCTTTCTGGCCCCTGTGAACATATTTTCTTAATGTATTAAAGAGGGCCTCTCTAACCGGTGAAAAGTGGTAGGTGTCCACTAACGGCTATTCCTGGCTCGGCTCCGATAACGCAATTCCGGGAGGAGTCGGTAGTTGGGCACTGGATCCCTTCGGATCTGGAGAACGTGTGACACTGGGTCGGGGTTTGGTGAACCAACAGGTCGCTCCTTTAGTTGAAGTATCGGGCCCCTTTTTCGTTGCCTAGGTTACACCTTCGGAATACCCCAGACGGGGATTTCGCTCTATTCCCCCAATCTTCACTTTACGCCACGCCGACTCTCCGTCGTGGAATTAGACCAAGGGTCGCCTTACCTCCCGTATCTTATCTTTCGCACGTAGGAGATCGAGACACAGCCTTAGGGCTATGGGGAAAGTAGATCGATTGCCCAAGAATTACAACTACATAGAGGGTCTCTACAAGTCTATAAAGAAGTTTCCAAAAATTGATCGGTAGTAGTCCGGTCGCACCCGAACAATAATATTCCAGAGGGAAATGCACCTAAGATCAAATATTTTGAGCCGGCTTCCGTGGAAAATTCAGACTTTTTTTTTGATGCTGCGATCACATAAAAACATAAACTTTGAAGCTCAATAGCTAAATACATGGCAATTAAATCATGAGCCGGGATCATTAAGAGCATACTGCGAGTAGGAAGTGGAATTAATACAATGAATTCAAAAGCATCAAACCTCTCTTTTTCGAAAGAATCGAAACACATCGAAATGGTACCAGCCGTACTTAATAATAGAAGGATTTGGCAGAAATATGTAAAATTGTCCCTCCTAAAAAAATTATTCCAGAATAAATGGGCAATAGTTAGGAGAGGTGCGCCAGCGGCGAGCAGAAGCAAGGTTATTAGATACCGAAGGAAAGCCCGGCCAGAACCACACGTGCAAGTTTCCCTGCATGTGGCTCGTCCGTGATAACTTCTTCGGATTTGCGTGAACTAGCGGACCGATCACTAAGTGGTTAGTACCTCCAGCATGAGCGAACCTTTTCTGAACTGGTTAGGAATGGGCGCCACTATCCCAGCCCGGATCCAGCCGGGTTCTATTGATCATGTCCCCTTCCCAACAGTTGTACCTTGTCTTGGGGCGTCTTTCTTTGGCTTTACTATCAAGCCCGCCCAGACGCGGCGCCCTTTCGCATTATCATCTACCGCCCTTTCTTTCCTCCCGTCCCTTCACGCATGAAGATCGTCGTATGTATGTTCGACTTCGGTTGCCGGTGCAATAGAATTGGCGGGAGTATATTATGGCAGGATCAGTCACCTGGGCAAACCAACCCTCCTCCAAGAAGAATTGTGCTATGCCCCCCCCCGATATCCCTATAGAGCGAAAGAGCTGCCTGGTGATCCCTAGGTTGCAGCACGTCCGGTCGTTAACTCCTCGCTAGCTGCCGCCGTTTTTAGGACCGACCGACGCCTCACCTGCATGCACAGGTACCTACGTAGTGTAGTGTCGGTCGCACATTCATAATAGCGTTCGGACTCATGTGCCTTCCTGAACCAGGGGAGTTCCCTTGCTCCTGCTGCGTACGATTAGCCAGCCTTGCGGCGGCAAAAGGATTAGGACGTCCCCCCATGCTAAGGTTCCCTGCGGTCCGGCCGCATTAGGTTAGGGAGCTGGGCGATAATAGCTCCTCCGCATCCCAAGCGCGCTGCCCTCCTAGGCGCGCAACACTAAGTAATCCAAGCCAACCCACATTACTAACTAACGGTGGATAATCATCTTTCTTAGAGGTACTAAATACAACTCCATGAATGAGCAAAATGAAGGTTGCGTTAATGAGAAAGATCTCTGGGGAAACCGCTAAAAAAAGATTGAACATGTGGTTCCGAGTTTAGATAACTTCTTCTGCTTTCATTTCCTCTCCTCCGTCTGCAAAATCACTGAGTTAATTAAAAAGTCCTGTTAGGTCACATAAAGGGCCGATAAACTGAAGTAGGAATACCTAGGTATTCCCCCGCCCCCTCTCCTGATCATAAAGAGCAAATACAACCACGGCGTGGTCGTGCTCAGCCCTTTCGAGCTGAGCTTGGCTGCGGGCGATTCCATCCCATCGGATCCTTTGCGCCAATTCATGGCACCTCCTGGAAGTGGTCTGTGCATCCAGGTAATCCTGGTTGTGCGAAACCACCTCCAAAAAGAAGATGGATCCTTCATTCTCCTGCAGAGATTGAAAAGCTGCTTGGAGAATAGAAAGATTATCATCCGCCTGAATATGGGAAAGATAGGAACGAACCGCCTCTTCTAAAATGTAGGGCTCGAGGGGAAGTACGGCTTCGCCCCTATTATAAAGAGAAATGAAATCTTGGATAAGATCTCGTCGTAAACACGAGATCTTTTCCTCCATTAAAAATAAGCGGAGACGCCCAGGTATGTCCTCCAGAGGGGTGTTGTGATTCAGCTCCTGCTGAATGAACGCAACCCACTCCGGATCCTGGTCATAAAGGCTCAGATAGAAGTTGAGCCCTTCTAAATG